>VHZZ01010400.1:33034-48367 GCA_009801015.1 Silene noctiflora | reverse complement strand
AAAATTTCTTTTTATATGGCATATCCCTTCCTTCAATGTATAAGAACCTTTTAATACCCTTATATTACTCAATACCATCCTACTTAAAAAGGAGTAGTATAACAAACAGAGAACTCAGTTGAGCTTAGACAAAGATGATAGTAATAAATAAAGATGGTGAGCTTATATTTTTTGAATTTTTTTTCGAGATTTTTATACCACTATCCGTTCACTCCACTGAGTTCGAATATACTTAAAAGATAAATTTTTCGAGCAACATTAGACTCTCCAAAATTGTGAATGATTTTCAAGTACTCATATTAAAAATTAAATTTTTGAAAAATATTAAGAGTTTTCGATTCATAACTTTATAAAAAGCTTCTGGCTAAATTAATTTTAATATTTAATATAGCATTAAGATAAATTTTGACATAAGATCATTGTGTTTGACAATTGCTCCTATATCTTATTCTTAGTAAAATTAATATTAAAAGTTATGCTCGACATAAGTTGTTATTTGTGATTTTAAATTATATTTATTCGTAACATAGTATTAGGACAAGTCGATTCAACCAAATTAAAATTGTGTTAATTAAACATCAACAAAAGTTATTTGAGAAACCAACACCATAACGTTCTTTATAGAGTAAAAATTATCGCACATGTTGACCAAGATGTAGGTCTATATTTAGAAATCATTTTTTGTTATTAGCCGGCCAGCGGCCGGGCGTGAAATCTAGTATCTATTCTAAGAGAGACAAATTGTATTTTTAGTTATTATTATTAGTATTCGCTAATAATGTTATTAGTATTCCCACATGTACGTAAAATTTAACAATTTGGTCCTTTTCTTTTGAATGTAAGAGGAACATCTTCCCGGAAAACACAAATATTTCTCCGGTCATTATATGCACGCCTAAAGTGTGTATACTAGCTAAGATTATAACCTGTTACACTGTCTTATTTAACCCTAATAGTGCACTTTGTAAGAGTACTAGTTTTAATCCGTGCACAAAAATGCACGGGTTGATTTTTAGATTAAGACATACGAAAATATTTTTTTTTTTTTTTTTGAATTTTGATGATTTGTCTATAAATGTTTTTCTTTTTTTAAGTTTACCGTACTTTTTTGTCTCTGCAATTTTGCAAAATAATCGATTTACTTGGGAATCCTAATCATTTTATTTCAGAATGATGGGTTTTATTTTAATTTTTTTTTAGCTTTTATGTTATATTTATCATAATATTTTTTGAGTAATGTTTTTTTTCAATATTTAATATAATCTTTTTTACATTTTGTTTCAACGATTTTATTTAATGGAATAATATGATTGCTGAAATGAATGACCGATTTTATATTGATTATATTTCACCATATTAAAACAATGTTGGTTATTAAGATTTATTCCTTTTTTTTGTAAGTTTTTTTATTTTGTAAATTTTTTTATTTTGTATAATTATATCACTAATTTTTTCTATTCACTACAATCATACGATAAGAGTATAATTAAATATATGGGTGTGTTATTCATAAAATCAAGCAATTGTAGTAATTTGTAAAAACTTCAAAAATCTTCTATATATAAAAGATAAGTCTTTTAAAAGCATGTGATTGGTCCATTACTTTTAGGATTAAAAACAAAAAGCCACTACCCCACTACTCCCTCCACTTATGAAAGACATTTTATTTCAAGCTTAAATATGAAATAAAGCTTAAAAACAAGAATTCCATAAGAAAACATTAGCATTAAAGTTTTAATTTTTTTATGAAAATTTTAAAAAAATTACTCCACATATTACTCTAATTAATCGGAAAATTATGAGTCTACACGAATTGAAAAATATTAATTTTTTTTAAAATAAATTCAATTAGATATATAACATAACAATAGTTATTACATAATTATAACTGTAATTTAAAAATTACCAAATAATGAAATTATTAGATTTACTGATTTCTAACTTTTAAAAGTTCTAAAAATTCGGTTAGTATAAATTTTACCAATATGAAAAAAGTTAAACATAATATTTTTAAGATTAATAAAAAGAATAAAAAATATTTCTAACATAAGTAAAATCGATTTATATTTATCTTTCTTTTAAATTTGTATTAGCGAACCCGTACATTTTTTGCACGGGTTTAAAACTAGTTGATCATTAAAACATGGAGGGCCCTAAAAAAAATTGTTTTTCCATCCCTTAAACTCATGAGCCAATCACATTTCTCTAAATGTTTTAACTTTTATAGTATAGAGATTAATACAGTACGTATTTATGCGTAAAAAAAAATGTATTCCGTAGTAACTAGTCTTCTATATATAAAAGTCAAGTCATTTAAAAACATGTGATTGGTCACTTAATTTTAGGATTAAAAATAAAAGCTATTACCCCACTACCCCCACTACTCATTTTTATTTCAAGCTTAAATATAAATTCCATAAGAAAAATTAACAATGAAGTTTTTAATTTATTTATGAAATATTTTTAAAAATTTAACATACTAGCTCTAAATATTCAAAAAATTATAAATTTACATGGATTGAAAAATATAATTTTTTTTTTAATATTTAGAATAAATTCAATTAGATAGAGTATAACATAACAATAGTCATTAAATAATTATAGCTTTAATTCAAGAAATTACCAAGTAATGATATTATTAGATCTACTAATTTATAATTTTTAAAAGTTTTTAACATTTGATTTCAGACAATATAAATTTTACCATATGTAGAAAAGATAAAAAAATAATATTTTTAAGACTAATAAAAAGAATAATAAATATTTCAACATAAGTAAAATCGATATATATTTGATTTTCTTTCAATTTGTATTAGCAAACACGTACATTTTTTGCACGGGTTTAAAACTAGTACGTAATAAGCCTGACTTAGGCATACTGGTCTGGTAAATGAGCACTTTTTACATTGGCTATATGACGGTTTTATAAGTATAATTTTCAATTAAGGTAACATGAAGTTGTATGACGTATAGCTTCTTTGTGTCTTTGTAATACGTAACCACCTTTTAAGACGGAGATATTTGTCTTAACAATAAAACGGACCAAATTCTACTTAAGCATACGAGACAAAACTTTTTTTTTTATACATTTTGTTTTTATTTTATTTTTAATATACTTGATTCGTCTTAAATTTAAGACGAATTCTTAAACAAGACCTATGTGTCTTTGTAAACCTTGTCATAGCTGTACGGCTGCCAAGATCATAGTATAGGAGGCACAAGTACATATCCGTGGTCCACAAATTGTATTAGGAGCATGAAATGCTTCAGGTTATTTATGAAAACAATTATTGGTCTCTCATGTCACAGTTATAATTTGTAACAACCCTAAATATGACCACTTTATGATAAAAAGTAACCACATATATAATGTTACCTATCAAATAAAGGTCACATTTTCTCATAGAAATGGTCATATTTCGGTCCGTCACAAATGAGAATTTATGTTATGAAAACAGGAGACCCTAGTAAACCTCCTATTTATATAGTTTGTCTGCTAGTATTACTTCCTCCGCCTTGTTATTTCTAAAAAAGAAATTAGTCAAACTATTGAGCGAGATACAAAAATGAAATAGAGAATTCAAACAAATTGAATAACCGGAAAAAGGAGTACTACATACAAAGTTAAAACTAGCTTATTTATTACACTCACCCACCTACTTAGTTACTACATGCACTATACTCCATATTACGTTCATTTCTAAAAGCCTCCAAGCCATCATCAAAATTATCCTCTGAACCCTAATATTATTCATCAGCTCATCCTCACGACCTCGCCCCATGTAGGATTTGCCCCATGTAGGATTTGCAAGAGGTAATTTTTTAGTTTTATTTCTTGTGTTCATTTCTCAAGTATCATATTTGTTTTTGTTTTCTTACTTAAGTGATTTTAATATAAACATTTATGTACCACTTTTATCATGAGTTGAGAAAAGTTTAGCTTTTTAGTATTGAGAGTTGCCCTCAACTCTTGATGTCTTACAATATCCTACTTTGAATTCCTTAGAATTGCCTCATTTACTTAAAATACTCTTCATGATTCGTAAAAAATGAGGAATTCTACAGAATTGGAGGTAGTAGTGTGTAAGGGGACAATAAGTCGATAAGCTAGCTAGGAATAATCCAGTTTATTACGAGAGAATTGGAGTTCGAGCGAGTAGTGTGTGATTGTTCATCAATTTAATTGTTTTGCCAACTACTACTTTTTCAAAACATTTTATTTGTGACAGACACTATTTTCAATAAAAATTTGTGCTACTTTTTTTTTTTAATACTATTTGAATCTCAATTTTTCTATGCTAAAATAATTACAAAAGGTCATTTATAACTCACCGTCTCTCCCCTTATAGTTATTGAAATAGTGCTAATAGATACTTGATAGTATTAATTGTCATTACCATTATCTTACATGCATATGATAGTCTTATACAATTCTTTCGCAATACATAATATATGTCATAGCGTACCGTTCACTGGTCTTAATGTTACCCTGGTATAATATTTCTTTCTATACGATTCAAAGCTTTTTCTAAAGTCAACTAAATAATGTGTAGCTGATGTGCTAAATTTGGAGGACATGGAGAATAGAGACGGACTTGAAACTACGGAAGAGGTACAAGATACTTTATTAACTTCATTATATTCGTTAATGATTGTGTTAGAAAGTTAGTAGGGGTGGGGATGTATTTGGTGATGCATGGTTAAAAAGCGAGGATTTTAAATCTTTGTTAGTAGCTTTTGCGGCTGATCGATTTCCTAGTATTCTTATTGTTGGTCACGTTCGAGGATACAGGAATGAAGTTGGCATGGGGGTGATGCAGATTTTCTGTGTCTTGTGTTGTGTTGCAAAGGGTTTTATCGACGCTATGAGCTTGCCCGCTACTACTTTTCTCAATGCTTATTATGTGCGTTGGCAAAACTAAAATAAAAGCGCCGCTACATTGAACATAGTGATTCAGTGGCGCTCCTTAGGACCATTGCCTACTAGAAAAGCTTTTGTAGATTGCATTTATAATCGTGCTTGCCCATCTTATAAAATAAATAACTATCCTTCAAGGTAATATGAGAGCTATAAATACAAAGTGTTTGCTCAAAAATACACATTCCACAATTTTCATAGAAATCAGTTCACCTCAATATATAAATAAACAAACATCCTCAGATAAATATTTTGATCCAATTCATACATTAAACAAATAAAAATTGGAATGTATGACAAAAGCACCAATACAATAAATTATAGTGTAGCTTCCTTTGTTAAGTGTGTTGTTGTCTTTCAAACTTTAATCTGCAATAACAAGTAAAGAGGAAAATTAGAATATCAGAAGTTAACAGTTTTCTCTGCTAAGAATATAGTATACAACACATCAAAATCCGAGATGGTGGATAACATTTATGATAGGCAAGTCAAGTAGACCGGAAGTAAAACCTCTCAAAAATGGTTTTGTCGATCAAGGGATGAAAATTGACGCAAAAATGTTCCAACATTGGTGCCAATCTTCTCTTTTTGATTATCCTGTGAATTTCAAACAGAAAACCCCAGATTACATGTCAAAGCTAAAGAACCTAATAAGTAAAACCACATATGTAAAGCATAAATCACATACTCTATAATGGCTCAAATTTTCATTCAAAAATACGGAACAGTGTCTCTTGATTGAGAAGTGTCAAACAACTTTGTCAAGATGGCAAGTAACCAGATATCATACAAGATCAATGCCATTAAAAGACAACTTTTATCAGATAATGTAGAAGACACTAAAAAGTCATTAAGTATGTAAACATTAAATCCAAAAGTATCATCTCGTCCATCTTGTGCTCAAATCTCATCTGAATTCAACGAGTGAGGTCTGGAAACTTAGACATGATTTACTAAGGTCTGAACTGAAGTCAATTGAATAAAACGACAAGAAAGCCGAGTAATATAACTTTAGACCACCATTCGTTTTCTTAGGAATGACAAACAAAACATTTAGCTCATACTGCAACGATTTCCAGATTGAAACAACGCTTATTTTACAAAGCACAATAGTGACTGATACACAACATTGTCGACATTGTTTCATCAGACACACAGCCACCTTTGGATTCCTGGCCACGTTAACAAACGACGAAAAAATGTCTTCAATCAATTCTGGCATAAATCAAACAAAAAGAATATGCAGAACATACGAGAAAAGAATTCTCCAATATAGAATTGAACATATACAATACACAAATTTCAGAAAGCATCAAGTTTTGTTCATAGCTATAGATTTAAATGTTGTTCTTTTATACACTTATTCGTGCAGGCAGGAAGTGCACCTGCTACTCCATCTACGTATTATACACCACCTGAGTGCTGTTCTCCTTATCGGTTTGACGAGGTAAGAAAAACAGATTGTAATTTAATTTTTTCAACACATAAACTTGAACAGAATCAATTACTGTTTTATAATTCAGTACTTTAATAAAAATGAGTTTTACAATACCATGTTGAAATACAGTTACCATTTATTTTGCAGCCTTATCCTCAGACATACAATCCAAACGCGACAATACGTCAAGTCGCAACTTTTACTACTGAAATTACAGTGGAGTCCGAAGAACCTCCAATAATTCCAAGATTTGTTCAGGTAAATTTCTCAACCAACTTTTGAAAGAAATTCACCTAATATGGAGGATATGTTCTTGGAATTAATATTAATATGGTCCAGACCAATAATTCCAAGATTTGTTCCAGTAAATTCCAAGATTTGTTCACGTAAATTACTCCATCTACATATTATACACTTCTTAGTTCTTTCTATTACCGGACCAGACCAATATTAATATGGTCTAGACCGGCCCGGACCAATATTAATATGGTCTGGTCCTTGGTCCATCTTTTAACCCTTATTTGGTCTTCGGTCCAGAGAGTCTGGTCCGGACCAATGAACACCCCTATTTGGAATAGGATTAGCATCCCCGAAGTGGAATTCATAAGCTGGCTGTGTGTTAGAAGACGACTATTAACACTTGACAGATTTGAACGTATGCAAGCATGAGCACAAGGTCATACTACCTGCTGTTCTTTTCAGCAAAATCAAGATGGAGATGAATTATAGACTTGAGCATAGCATAGCCAGTAAGCTTTGAGTAGCACATAATGATATTTTGATTAAGTTAAGAGGTTAATAGAGTCAAGTTCTCCCTTTGGGAAGAATATGATTGCAAGGCTTGGGCCAAAATTGTTGTATGTTGGTTGATATTAATGCAAAGCTTACCTTTCACCAATAAATAAAATAAAATAAATGTGTGTTAATGAGCTTTGCATTTGAGGCTCTACTTTTTCAGTGAAATTTTGTGAAATTGATTTGGGTCATCGGTTTTACGAAATAAAGTTAATAAATGATGAGACTTCATTCAGTTTTGTAAAATTGATAATTTGATATAGATAGCAGTGTCTTTAGAAAGATTAAATTGCATTTTCGTTTGCTCAACACTTCGTCAATTTTAATTCTTTTCGGCTAATTTGACCTAATATTTCGATCTAATCTTTGTTTCTATTAATATTAGTGTATCTATCCCAAATAATGCGTACTTTCGACCTCCTTACACAACTATCTCGAGGCATGGGAGTAACATAGTTGTTTCAAGTCGCTAATTTCATAGATTTGAATACTCTAGGACATTATGTCTTTTGTTTCGCAGATGGTCGGGAGTAAACATTTTCTAAAAGAAGCTCATCGACAATCTCGAAACGATGAACAAAGATATAGAAGTATGGATATTTAAGTCAATGGTAATAGATGTTATTTATTCATATTTAGCACATAATTGTGCAAGTTTTGAGTCATTATGGAATGATCTCGAGTTTACACTTATGAAGCATCATTTGGGATTGAGAGATGCTCCATGATGCTCTTAGAGTGAAGGTTACTTATCTAGTGGTTCTGAAGGTGGGAGGTGCGGTGGTCTGGGTGGGTGGTGACAGTAGGTGAAGGTGATGGATCTAGTGAAGTGAGGAGAGGTTGTCGGTGGGGGAGTGTTAGTTAGGCGCTAGTGGTTGTAGAGGTGGGAGGCGGGGTACGTGGTCTTGGGTGTTGCCCATCCGTGAAGGTAGTGGATCCAGTGGTGAGTGCGATTAGTAGGGAAAGATATTTGAATAACCTCGGGAGGGTGGGGGAATCATTATAGAGGGCTATGGCTAATTTCATTTTTGAAAGTGGGGAAAAGAAATGAAAAAAGGTCACATAAGGGAATGAGAGTGTTCCACTCCATTTCCATTTCCTTTCCCTGATTAACTTGAACTAAACAATTCTTAATTAGTATTAAGTGAAAAAGTAGAAAAATTAGGGGGGAATAAAAACAAATTTTCAATTACCACCAAATAACACTATTTTCAAATATCGGATTTAAACTTAATTTACCGATTGGATATCTAAGTGCGGATCGGATATCCGATTGAATCCAATAATCGAATTTTTAGGGTACTTAGAAAATCCACTTATTTTCTGAGGTACTTATAATATAATACGAGTAGTATTTTTTTGGGGAACTTGTTGGGTACTTAAAAATATAAGAGACTTAGAGAGTGAAGATCAGAAATGTAGTAATTATAAGTAAAAAGTTGAGTAGTGAGAAAACACTGTTGGGAAATTTTGGTGGAGGGAAAAAGGCATGGAGGGTAGTTTGAGTAGGGAGTTGGTCTTATATAAAAGTTTTACAGGTTCCGTAGTAATTGAATGAAAATTTGTGGTTATGTGGTAATATAAGCTCTTCTGTATGATATAAAAGCAAGGGACGATCAAATAGACATTTTACAAAGTTTCATATCATCATATGTATATGCTCTCCCATGATATTGGTTCTGAATTTATTACTTGTGCAGATACGAGATATTATATGAATTCTATTTTGATTAATTAAACTTGTATATTTAACACATGTTTGTGTGAAATTGATTATAGGTGAATGATTTACGCCTACCTCCTCCAGAATTGGAGTCTGAAGAAGCTGGGCAAAGACAAGAATCATCTGTATATATCTTTAACCAACTTTTGATTATGTTATTGCACTTATTTATAATCGGTTTGTCTAAGGCCTATGTTAAAACAACATCTCCGTTTCTATTAATATTAGTATATCTTTCCCAAACAATTCGTAGTTCTGACCTCATTGTTGGTATGAGACTAACGTGATTGTTAGTTGCTAGTTTGATAGGTTTGAATATTGTTCGATATTATGTCTTCGGTTTTTCAAAATGGTTATGTGGGATCAATTTTTTTTTATAAAGGAACTTGGTGACAATCTCGGAAGAATGAACAAAAATACAAAAGTATAGATGTTATTTATTCATGTTTCGGACATGTTTGTGCAAGTTTTGAGTCATCATGAAATGATCCCGAGTTTAATAGTTATGACCACATGTTTGGGATTGAGAGATGTTCCATGTTGTTCCTAGAATGAAGAAGGTTTAGATTAGAAATGAGTTGCTTTCTTTCTTTTAGAATTAAGTTTCAGACAAGATGGAAAGTTGAAAAAGGAGGATAATTATTCAGGCTGTGGAGAATAAAATCAAAAAGGATAATGTTCTTGACTGGATCTTGAAATTCAAAGGTTCTGTCCTTAAGAGATGTGACAAAGGCCATTATTAATGCTATGCTTGTATCTATCATGTATGGTGGGTGGCAAAAAAATCAATGTAGACTAGAAGGCTGACTGGAGTATCCTGGCAGAGTTGTAGACATAATCAAGGAGGAAATGAGAATGAAATGGCTGCAAATTCATAAGCCTCTTAACGGAAGAGACAAAGACTGGATGGACAAAGTTTATCAGTTAGCCTTTCTATTGCTAAATTCCAATTGGAATTGTTTTGTTCCAGTGGAGACAGCCTTGTACAATATTCTTCATTATTCTCAGGAATAGTGCTCGCTCCCTGAACGGAATAAGCACAATTGAGTGTGAAGTGAGAAATAGAATGAGAAGTCGAATAATTTAGACTTATGATGTCCGAGATAAAGCATATGTCGGTAGGATTGGTCTTTAGTGATCCGTCTCACTTTAGACTTATGATATCTACTTGAAAATGATGTAATTGGTTTGAGGTTTCTTTTATTAATATACATACTCGCATATTACCAAAAAAAATTCTCTTATGTTGTAGTTTATGCTTTGCGAAAAATTAAGATTAATTACTTTCGTTTGTGAACGAAATTCCAAGTGTTTGTTATTTTAAAGTTCATTGAAGTGGTAAATTTAAAGATGCTTTGTAATTTACTAATTTTCTATAGTTCTGTTAAATATCTTCTAAAGTAAGTCCTTGCATACTAAATAAAAAAATTTACACTAATGCTGTTATATTGTCAGTTTGGCTTTAATGATAAAAATGAATTTGTTTTCTTGTTCATGTGCAACCAGATATTGTAGATTCTATATGTTTTTTAAACAATTTAAACGAAGATATAATACTAACTTTTGTGTAAATTTTTAAGTAATATATTATCGACTTTCGTTTAAAGTTCAAGTTTATTATTATTACCTCTAATTGTAACAAACGAATTCTAATGTTGTAGGAAACTCGAGACGCTCAGCCACAACAACAACAACAACAACAACAACAACAACAAAGGTAACAAAAACCTCCTATCTATAAAAGCCAAAACGTTTAAACGGCTCCTAATGGCTGCTTAAAATTAGTGGAAAAAAATTGACAATGAACAAACGTGGGTTCCTGACTTGTAGGAGCTTTACTTTTAATTTCTACAACATCAGCATTATAGAAATTTCTTAATTATACGGTTCATAAGCTAAAACATATGTTAAAATGTTCAAATTTACATACATTCATGTGTTAAAATGAATGTACATTAAATTAAAATAAACAAAAATCAATGAATAAAATACAATTACAAAAATTGACCCTCCTAAGAACTCATTTCATTTTTACTCCAAAAATCACATCATTGTATGTTTATCACCCTTTGAGACCAACAATCACCCTATAAATCCATACATGACTAATATTGCTAACTTTTTCAATCGTATTCAATTAATAAAATTATCGAAGATACTCACTAATTAATTTTCAGAATAATCAAACAATAATTAACAGTCATCAGATCTAACCTACTCAAATAAATAAATTTCGCAAAAGATAAAAGATTTGATTAATGCAAAATAAACCCAAATTTCTAAATGCATGTAACAAAATATGAGAGAAAACAACCAATAAAATCAAAAATTTATCACCAAATCTAACTTATTCAAACAAATAAATTTCAATAAAGATAAGAAAATTGATCAATATTAAAAAGCAAACCTAATTTTGTAAATGCATGTAACAAAAATAGAGACAATATAGAATTTTTTTTCAAAATAGAGTTCTTTAGGAAACTAATTCTCGCTTTAGTGTTGCTTTCAAACTATTTCTCCCCAATGGGTCCACGTCATCACTTTTCTTCGTTTTTAACAGTTCGCTAACCCAAATAGCGATTTTACTCTTTTTACATAATCCCAACATACAGAAGCCTTTGTAAGTCAGGGCTAAAACATAGGTAGCAAAATCGCCAATTGGGACAACGATTTAAGCTAAATCGCTACTTGGGATAGCGATTTTGCCCTCTATGCCTAACCCCACATGGAATAAATGGCTATATAGCATAGCGATTTTGCTTAGCTATATAAAAAAACGCAGCAAGGTTGACATACACTCACTCGACACAATAACAGCAGTTCCATCACACAATGAAAGTTAACGCCCAAGAAACAGAGAGCAACCAGTCAGTCCCAAGACTAAGCCTACTAGAATAACCTAAGAGAGAAATGTCATGAGAGGAATGTAGAGATCTGGTGCATTGATGTCGTAAATTGGAGGTTTGCAAGATAGTTTCCCTGCCATTGGTTCAGTTATCCTTGTTGCCCTTATAACGAAACAGAAATTAAGAGAACCGAGATATTTAAAAACAAATCCGACACATGAAAATAATGAATAACATAAGGCCACCATTTAATTAAGGAATGTAGGATGTGGAGCTTACCCGATGCTAAAAGTTAATAGACCATCTTGTTCCTCACATAGTTATCGTTCACATGGAAGTAATACTGTGGATCAGCAAAATACCGGCTTATCAGTTGAGTTATGGTAGTCAATGAATTATTTCTCTTCCTCAAAGCAAACTTGAATCAACGAGCCATGCTAAAACCCATGACATGATCAATCAGGACAAGGTGGCCCAACAACTATCTCAAATTTCTGATTTGTCTGCTTTTTATTCATCATATAGGATTATAGGAGCCAAAGCATTTGAAATTCTGTCACACGGCAGCAGTACGTAAATAAATTCTCAAGCATAATAGAAATTCTGTATCCCCAAAATTTTAGGCTTTAAGCTAAAGGTAACAAACTTAACCAGGCAACAAAAACCCATTCACATCTACACCAAAGTTACACTAGTGCTTCAAAGGGCTCCAGTAGATAGCGATGTAAGGAGGTCGGACATTCGCGAAGTTACCCTTTGTGTTAATAGCACACAGAGGTTGTTCCCAAGTAACCCAAAATGAAATTGCTGACTAAATTACACAAATAAGAGATAAAGATATGTTGCACATTATCATGGAAATGCCAAACAAAAATCTAAGAAGGAACAAAATTAAGATGCCAGAGCCATTACTCACATTGCTTTGCACATACTCGGAGCTTGAGGCTAAGATTTTCTCGCCATACGCACTAAATCCACTGCGGATCAATCTAGAACCAAGCACAGAGGGCAAAATTAGGTAAATCGTTGTCCCAATTGGCGATTTTAATTTGCTACCTTTGTGTCAGCCCCAATTTACTAATAGAGCGGTGAGCGACAAAAGTAAGATGGTGACGAAGGATAAGGACTTGAGAGAGAGAGCGGGTGGTGATTAGAGTTATACACACAGTTAGAGTAATAATAGGTTAAATTAATTTCATTATCTATATAATACAATGGGTTAGGGGAATGAGTCTAAAAAATTGGCCACTCCATATTACTTCTATTTCAATGAGTTATGTATCTTATCCGTTATATAATTGTATCTTTTTCAATGTATGGTCTCAGGCATAATTGTTTGCATTTAACCGTGTTCATTTAATTTCATTATTTTTAGTTACTAAATACCATCATAGATGCAAATTATTTTAAATTGTATGTACATTGAATATTCAATTATAGACTATTTATATTGCCATGGCATCGAACATCACACAATTTTATTGTTCGATGCCATAGCGCTTATTATTATATATCATATCGTATTAGAGAGTATTTCATTATTTTTTAGGATATTACATCTAATTATATTCGTATTGTATTAGTTGAATTGTTTGATATGTAGAAAATTAAAACTAATAATTAATAATTTAATAAAAAGCAACTTTTTAGATTTTATGTTATGACAAAAAAAAAGTTTGTATATTGAACAGGGAGTTCACCCAATCTCGTCAATTATGCCTGGTTGTGTGTTTCCTTGGAGGGTTTATCGTCAGTTATCTCAGCAGCCTACCCGGTATTTAAATGACGTTTTAGCATTTTCGAAAATAGATATAATTAATATATTGATTTTTTTTCTTGATTTAATTGTTACTCATCTATTTCTATGCCTAGGTCAAGTGATTGGTAGCAACGGATTCTTAACAAGGATTGCTCCTGATATCTGGCGTCGAAAATATCACATGAATGTTGATAACTTCTGTGATTTTTTCGACATTCGTATCCAGTTTCTTCTTGCATCGCAGCACGTCGCACAAATGGTAGGAGTAATTGTCAGCCCCTACCTATATTCAGGGGTAGGGAGGAAGACGACACTACTCCTCACCACTATTGTGATGCTTCTCGGGACGTTGATAATTGTATGGCTCCCTAGTACATCTATCGTGATATCTGCGTTCGTCATCCTCAATCTAGGCATTGGAGTTGCTTCTATGGTATGTAGTTTCAAGTTTTTTTTTTTTTTATAAGATTGTGGGTATGTTGGAAAGTTGTAGGTACAATAATATTTACAAATAATGTTTAAGATATATGTTATTGAGAAACTAGAGTAGGGCAGACATCTTTATGTATAGTCTATAGAATAGTTGTTTCGTGATGGTTGAACGATAATGTAACAAATGGTGCACATGAAGAGGGGAGTGGAAGAAGGTTTGGGGATGGTGACTGGGTTTTGGATGAATAGGATGATGGTGTCTTCTGTAGACAACATCGAATAAGGGAAAGATTCGAGAGAGTACGTACAAAGTGTGGTTTATCTGGTATGGTATTAATTTCACGGTGTAAGAGTTTTCATGTAGAGTTCTAGAGGAGAGATTAGGTTGTCGTCTATGATGGATACATACATTTGTAAGATGTTAGACCAAAGTAACCGCAGTAAGGCGTTAATTATATTTTCCTAAAGGAAATTAGGCACCCACTATTAAGGCAATTCCCTTTGGGATACAATACTGCTTTTGTTAGGCCTTTGATTGTAAAATGGTGGAGCAGGTTATTTAAATAGGAGTGAAGAGGGGGCACTGAATATGAACCAACACAATTGTTCATCTGTTTTTGGCGGCAAGTGCCCAAGTGCTCTTATCATGATTAATATAATGTTTTGTATCCATCTACTAATTGGGCCAAAAATCATTAGTATGTACTAGCTCATTTCTCATAACTGTGAGTATATATCTATATACCCAAAGTCTCTCCATTATTTTCTTTATTGTGGGAGAGCATTACTCCTACACAAAATACTTGAACATAAGATTCTTGATCTTGGCCATTGCGAGTTTTACGGATAATGTCCTCATGGTCTTTGAGTTTTGACTAGAGAGTAAGTTGGTCGGTGCAAATTTAATCATTTAGATATAGTTGTCATGGACTGCTTGGCATTTGAGACCGAAACAGAGTGGTCTTTCAATTATAGTGTGTAGACACGAGAGAGGTTAACTTAGGTTTCGTGAGGCGTGTTCAAGCATGGTGAAATGTTGTTCTTGGATGATAAAGGGTGCTGGTTATTGAATATTGAACGTGTTCTCTTGTCATTAGTGAAGGTTTCAAGTGAGCAATGTTAGGAAGGTTAAGTTGATAAAAAAAAAACGTGAGTGACCATGGATGATCATAGTAAATTGTGTGCAAGTTGAGAGGTTGGCAATGATAATCTGAGATGTACTAGAGGGTTGCCTGGTTGGTGGTGGTGTTATATTATCATAGGCTTGATAATAGAATAGAATACGGACTTTAGACCATCCCCAAGCAAGGTCAATTGCTTGGTCATAACCTTGCTTGGGTCATGCTAATTGTAATTAAGGAGGGTATTAGAATTGACCCAAGGCAAGGAGAGTCACAAATTGACTCAAGTGGAAGCAAATTG
>VHZZ01010400.1:19815-32649 GCA_009801015.1 Silene noctiflora | reverse complement strand
CCTAGGTCGTGACTTTCTGCTTGGGAGGGTTTAAGTGGGTCAAGGTCAATAAGGGGAGATTATGGCCTAATATGCAATTGACCCGATTAACTTGATTTGTTGCTTGGGGATGGTCTTAGGAAACCTAACATAATAATTACAAGATGTACAAAATATACATATTTTATTCTATTACCTGAGCTACCTTTAACCTTACATAGTTAGTTACATGTGATTGTCTGATTTAATGATACACTAACACTACTACAATTGTGGGAGAGAGATCGATGCCAATTTAGTAACCTTCAATAAAAATCATATAGCTATTGAGATTGTGGATGGGAATGAGAGTCAAAGATGGCGAGCGGTTGGGGTGTGTGAGTGTCCGGATGCTGCACATAAATATAAAACGTGGGATATGATGCCAAGTTTATGTGCTGGTCCTGAGGTACTGATGATCCTCTTTTGTGATTTTAATGAGATCGTTTGTGCTAATGAGAAGGAAAGGGGTATAGTGAGGGTGAACGTCATATGGATGATTTCAAGGAGGCTTGGATGATTGTGCCGTACGTGATTTGGGCTTTCGTGGAAACAAATTTACGTGGCAGATAGGCCGAGAAGAGGGACGAGTGATAAGAGAACATCTTGACCGTGCAGTCGCCACTGATTGTTGAAGTGAAATTTTTCCAAGGGTAGTAGTAATCCTATATATAGGTTCGACATTCAGCTATTGTGATTAAAGAGGACCAGATACCTTTGAGGAGCAACAAGTACAAAAAGTTCAAATTTGAGCCTTTTTGGTTATTGGACCCGGAGTGCCAGGAGGTTGTGAAGGAGGCTTGGGGTGACGTGGTTGTAGGGCCGTAGGGTAGATTACGTAAAAAGTGGGGAGATGTGCTGACAAGCTCTCCAACATGGGCAGAGCAAAAGTTTGGTGACGTCAAAAAAGACAAAGAAATAGAGCTCGAACGGTGGCAAAAGAGAGACTCGTTTGCTGGTATGCTGGAGAGTATGCTGAGAGGGTCTTTGGGGTGAGCGAAGGAAACTGGAGTGTGCTGCGAGATGCATGGATCAAAGTTTGTCAAAATGAACTCGGATGCTACAATTTTTGAAGGAAACGAGGTTGGTCTGGGTTTTGTATGCAGGGATGGTCTGGCAATGGCAAACGAGGCTAACATACAAATGCATTATCATGGAGAGTGATGCTCTACTGGTGACAACAGAAGTTCAGAGAAGGAAATAAGGAATATAGTGAGGAGTCCATTTGGTTTGTGCATTTCTGATATTTGTCTTTTGCTTGATAGTTTTACGCTAATAATTGTTCTCATGTTAACCGTAGGGGTAATACCGTAGCGCATTGTGTTGCTAGACTATGTTTGTCGGTAGCGGAAGAGCTTGTATTTGAATCGTATTTTCCGCAAGTTGTCATAGACTGGGCGGAGATTGATTTAATTTTATACTCCCACCCCCATTCTTACCAATGGTTTTTTGGAAACAATAACTATTGACAATTTCCAAGAACCATTCCATTTGCATCATAAGCTTATTATGTTGTTTTAACAATTAGTGTCTTATAAGGTTGTAAGGTGCTTTTACACCGTCTGTTTTTAATGCTAAAAATTAGACCTGTCAAAACTCGACCCGACCCGACCCTTTTTTTTAGGGTTACAAACCCGGTTTTTTCGACCCGTGACCCGTTTGACCCGAACCCGAAATGACCCGTTATTTTAGGGCAAGACCCGACCCGAACGGGTCGACCCGTTGGGTCAAAGATAAATTAAGATTTTTATTAAAATTTTAATATTTTAATATTATATTTGAAAAAAAATTGTTAAAAAATTGTTTTTTTATTATTAAAAATTACAAACATAACTAAAAAGTCAATTTTATATCACTTTTACAATACCTTGATACTAAAATAATTATTAAAAAACTTTAATTTAATAATTATGTCAATATAATTAATGTAAACGTTGAAATAACTAATGTAAACGTTGAATATGATTAAAATATTAATTTTAAATATGTTTTACGTTTTTAAAAATTATTTTTTTAATTAAAAAAATAGATTAAAAAAGACGTTAGAAATTATTTCTTGACCCATATTCTAACCCTAACCCGACCCGTATTTGACCCGATCCGTATTCGACCCGACCCGTATTCTGACCCGACCCGGGACCCGACCCGCCCGACCCGTTTGACAGGTCTACTAAAAATGCTATTATTAGCTTTTTTTGTTTTGTTGTTTCACGCATACTTTTTTTTCTTTTGTAAATGTTTAACAGGTGTTTCCAATACTGATCACCGAACTCTCCCTCAGCAAATATTCTGTAGTCTATGATGGAGGATCGTGGGTTGGGGGGTCATTGTCTACCCTAGTGACTTATCTCTTCGCTACTCATCAGACCTTGTTGTGGAGGGTGGCGTACGGAGTGATAGCAGTGGTAATATCTATCAATTTCTTCCTTTCCTTTTTTCTAACTGAATCCCCAAATTACACAATTGAAAATCTCGATAAAATCAAAACAATTGAAATTCTCCAAAAGATTGAAGGGAGAGAGAATGTCGGGGAGAGTTTAGGAAAACTAGAAATTGAAAGGGAAACACTCAAAAAAGCCTCCTATTCTTCGTTCTGTAAATCCACAAATCTTCCACCTTTGATAATAACAATCGTTTATAGTACAATTACGGTTGTTTCACTAGTCGGGGTCATTCAGTATTATGGACCCCCCCTACTCTTTAGTTCAGCTAACCTCTCTTCCCAAGCCTTGTATATGCCTCCACTCTTAATAACATTCATACAAATAATGTTTCGGTTGATATCATTTGCTTTCGTGAAAATTCGAGGAAGAAAAGAGATTCTTGTCGTTGCTGGTTTAGTAAAGATAGTATCAGAGGTAATTAACTATTTCGACACTTCTTTTGATTTTGAATTTCCATGCTGATTTCTATTTACTTAAATAATTGTCAAACTTAACTGTCTTTTTTTTTTTTATGAATTTCAGGCTTACCTAGCCGCGCTTTTCTACCAAACATCCGATCGCTTCAAGTATTTCAAAGACCCGAAGAGGATGCTCGTTCCCGGTTGCATCTTTGTTGCGGCTGATGCGTGCCTTACGGCACCTTCCGGGTGGCTTGAAACTGTTTTTTCCCAAGGATTTGAAGGTCCAAGAAGCTACCTTTTCAGCGTGTCTAGGTTTGTTTCAAAAGACGATTATGACACTAATTTGCATAATACTGTTTTGCAAATTTGGTGGAAAGCTTTTCTTATTTTATTTAGGATTTGATTTTCTTATTACTTGTTTCATTATTAAGTTTGTACCTGAGACAACTAAACTTGATATTCAGAGAGTTTGGAGTTCCCACGACACTTGGAGAAAGTTTGTAAAACTTAGTGACAGGTGATTATATAATTGAAGATTTGGATTTTTAAATATTATTAAAGTACATTTATTTAATGAACCATTTCGAGTTTTTGAGGATAGTCATTTATAGTATGGCCAAAGATAAGCATACTATCAAATAGTTACCGAATCCGCCTAAGCTGATAAACTTGACTCCATTTGAGGAGCATGTGTTAATGTAGTTCAAGGCCTGGATGAAAATTGTGTACTTTTGCTTTGCTGAATCATACTCCACAAGTATATGGCCCTTTTTTTTTATGCAATTCAAGAGCATTTTTTCACATTTCGTTGGGGTGTATATCTATTATGTTAGTGATAGGCCATACATGAAACTGTCACTAGGAGGACATAATCGTATCCTCCTCTTGAGCTTGGACATAACTCAAATAACGACATGATATCTTGCATTCTTATCTTTGATCCCGGAGACATGTTGTTTGGTATGGCACGTTCTTCCTTGGACTCTATATGCAACAGTTTTACGGATTTGATTAATCGAAGTATTAATCAAACAAACATTAATATAGGGAATCATTATCCTTCATTCCCATTCCCTCCCCCTTTCCTCATATCCTTGACACACCAAAAAAATTCAATTATATTACTGATTATTCCATTGCTCATCACGGCTATGGCTACTATTTAGGCCTTGTTTGGAGGGTATTTGAAGGGAAAGGAAGGGAAGGGGAGGGAGGGGTACAAAATCCCTTGTTTGGATAATATATGGGGTAGGAGGGAACTGGAGGGGGAAGGTATCCATATTAACTCCTCTAAACTTTGAAAATCAAGGCGGTAATGGACCTTGAGGGAAGTAGCAGTTTTAAAGGATCTCTTCTGCACTCTGTATAATGACATGCTGTGGTTCGGGAAGGATTAGTGCCAGTGACTTTTTTTATAAGGCAAATGAGCAGGAGATTTAGGACATTTAAGAGTCAAACTCTGGGTGGTTTAGCATTGCTTACTTCTGTAATACTAATGTAGTTCAAGAAGTGAATTGATAGTCTTTATTTTTTTTCATTTACTTATACTGATTTGCTTTAGCTCGATCATGTAAGAGCCGTATTTATCGCTTACCAATACGTAGGTTTGTCATCATGGACTCCTGGATTTAGCTTTTTTGTATGCCTCCTTAATTTATCGAATCCTGCACTTAGCTATTCTTATCACTGTAGAATTTACGCGGCAGTTTCTTTATGACATATCTATTTTGCTGGTATGACAGTCGTTATAAAATGTTATTCAGACTCGCTTGAAACTGTCAAAACACTATATTTTGTTCAAAGTTTATGTTTTTTTGCGTTAAAATCGAGAATATAAGCAAAAGAAACACAAACTTTGTTTAACAAAATAAATACAGGATGTTCTGCTCAAAGTTCTCAGACCTGTTTTGCGGGTGGTTTGGGCCATGCTTACGACCAGATTATTGATATTAGGCTGCTACAAAGATCTTGATCTTGATCCTGATAATTCTGTGAAAAGCGTTTTCGATAGTTGGATTCTGTTCAATTGTACAGAAACAGAATCATGGTAAGTTCATTGTATGAGATCTGCAATGCTACAAGCTGTATCCATACACCGTTTTCTGAAACTGTTTTGATTAAAGGGGATTGGAATGCTACCAGCCTGTAAGTTTTAACAGCTCATTTTTTCCTGGCCTTTCAAGTTACCTTCCATTTGTGTTTTTCTGTAGCTGGAATCCATCCTGTATTTGATTTCCTTGTAAAACCGAATTTGATAATTTTGCTTGTTTGTTTTGTTTATATTCTCGATTTTTTGTATTCGATTGTTGAAATTTTAGCAGGCGGAATGTAGTGGGCTTGATATTCTCAACATGGATGATTTTACTTATATGTTGAATGTATATGATTTTACATTATTATGAAGGAGACGACATTTGTGGTTAGACCTTATGAGCTCCAATGTTGGAGCCATGGCTACACACACTTATAAATGAGGCATACATCCTATTTATACCTGAGCATGATGGTCTTGCCTTTTCTCTAGTCAATGTACCAAGTATAGTTGTGCTTTAAATGCCTTACCCTAAAACTACATGTTCATTTGATGTGTGGCTGATAACCGTTGGAAGCTAAGGTGACCCCACTGAGTCGACTGGTCCAATCACTGGTTGAGACTGCTGGAGAAGTGGAAGACCGGGTGCTAAATTGGGCATAGGTTGCAGTGTGTGATAAACAGCAAAGGGGCCTTGATATCCTTGTGGAGGAAAGTGGCTTAAGAATGAATTCATTGGGAAGCTAGCTGGGTCCCGGACTGGTGGAGGAAGCCTGATGGTTGAACCGTCACTCTGTTGCCCTATGTAATATATAGTTGTCCTTAGAAACATTGGGCATAAGATCTCCACTTGTGCTCGGAATTTCAGATGTCATAGCTGCCTGATAAGAGTTGTAGACCCCATAACCCAGCTGGCACTCCATTACGAGCTTGATTTCCAGCATTGACTCCTGGTTTATAATGTGCAGAAGTAGTTTTTGTTGCTGCTGTAGCGGAAGGTGGAGGTAGAAACACATTGCTAGTTGGGGGAGGAGGGGGGAATGCAGTGTGGCCATAATATTGATGTATATTGGGCGGCACATAAAAAGGAGACAAGTAGTGGCCGCAAGGAATATGAATAGGAGGAGAGGGTTGGTGAAATAAAGGAATTTTCTGTGGAGTCACAGAGGGCTGCCCTACACCAATAGATGGAGAAGATACTGTTGGCGAACCTTCACTCAGCGAACTTGACAGGTGAGCTTGAGACTCAAATCGTGCAGGTTGCAAAAGGGTATTCACGAGCATGGGAGGCATGAAACCAAAGCTATAGCTAGGGGTAGTTTGAATGACTGGAAAGGGTGGGCCCACAACAGGTAAACTACCGACCTTCGGCTGACCATGATTAATATCAGAAGAGGAAACTTGGCTATCCATGGTACGATTTTCATCAGGCAAATCTGACTGGTGCTGTTTATTATCTGTGTGCTCTGCTTGCATTGCAGGAGATGCTGCATCTTTATCACATGAAGACAAGTTTTCCATAGCTTCGTCAGGAGCTACATCTGCAGTAGAGTGTAAATTCTCTATGTCTTCATTTTTTAGATGGTTTCCTTTGACCCCAAAGCTTGCATCAATGCTACCAAAACTTAACACATTCTTAACAGCATCTGGGACTTGAATGTGATCAGAAATGACATGTTGGCCCTGATAGAATCTTACCTTTACTAGTTTTGAGTTTGCGTCCTCCACACCTTGCAGTGGGCCAACACCCCAAGGTGAGGAAGGCTTAACAACAGAAATTCTGTCAGGACTGTGATTATTCTCAGTCACTGGTAAGTCTCAAAACATTTCAGGTTTGTAAACTTGTGTCCGAACCATTGATGGGGATGTTGGATATTTTTCCACATTTCAAGAGTCAGATTGATTCGGATGACTATTGCTTGTAGAATCAGTCCTACCCAGACCAAAATCAACAGGTCCGTGAGCACTTGCTTCCTGTTTCGTGCCACCAACTGCCATAAGAATCAAGGAATCATCCAAGAGCAGTAGCACGGGATCTGAAGCAGAGGGAACATGTTCGGCACTAGCCCTGGGTGTTCTAGTTAATAAACTAGCACCTGTGGTTGTTACGGCCAGGCTTATTTGCATTCTGGTTAACTATCCATTTACTCATCTTTTCCTTTTAACTCATGATGAGAATAAGTTAAAATTAGTATACTACCTTTGTAGGGCATAATAACAACGATTGAGTTATGCTACTGATGATTGTACTGGAGAATTTTGTACCAGGGAGTTTAAATAAAACCGCAAACGGAGTATTCAACTTTTCCAATTAATGGCTTGTTCGAGTGACACAAGTTGTTTGTGAAAGGAATTGACGGGGCCTCCAAGATTTAGATGAGCACAAGTACACGGGAAATGGGTCTACTGCTAGAGGTTAGTGTACCCTTTGAGTTTTGGTTTTAGCTTAACAATTTCAACATTTGTTTCCATGCTAGAAATTGTGCTTAGATGCGACGTGCAGTTCAAACAAAGAGCTCTTCCGAAATTAGCAGTTTATGCCTAAGGTTAGTTGTGACTTTTAACGATGCCTTGATGGGGAACGGTAGACGCATTCGGTCATATAGTACATAACTACATACCAAGTAGAGTATTAATTAGATGTGGCCTTTGACACTGTTGTGTGCCATACTGACAACTGTTTACTTCCAGGATTTGGTCTGCCATCACATGCTGGTCCTAGTTAATTAGGGAAAATAATGCATTTTTGGTGTTTACTTTTGATTAAAATACCCCTCGTAAAAAATAGAAAAACAAACAATTGATTGAGACAAACAACTTCATATATTTGCTAAATATATTTCCCTGAGAAAAAATCCCCACAAAAACCAAACCCTCAGACCGTTTGAAAGATAAAAGGTATCTGCCATATTTACAGCTTTAAACCTCATTGATCATGTGTTTCCTAATTTCGATTAACCTCTAAAACTTATTGATCTTGTGTTTTCCCGATACTGCTAGTGAGCCTAGTGTACAGTGTACTTTATGATCTCTTGTGTAAATTTTTGGGATACATGTGTGTGTATTTGTGAAGTTTTTAACAACATGGGATACAATATCAGCCAGGGAGATGGGTTTCCCCTTGTGAGGCTGCCTGGCGAATCTTTGGTTTCCCCTGCAGTAATGCCACTTCAAATACACCTCCCGAATATGCAGACATTATAAGTTAGGCCTCATGAGCAACTTGACAACGTCGTTTCAAATGAAAAAGGAGTCTGGACTCCCGTGATTGAGTACACTGAGACCAACGAAGCAGCTGATAACAGGCTATTTATACGGTGAACTCACCGAACACTACAGATGGGATGCAAACCTAAAAGAATGGATTCTAAGGAGAAACAAAACGGTCGTTATTGACTTATTGGTAGACTTGCATTTGTAGGCTCGTAGCTTCTGCTGAAGGCGAACGGTATTTCTTGAGACTATTACTTCTTCATGTGCTTGGAGCGACGTCTTTTGAAATTCTCCTCACTGTGGACGGTTTCAGATGTGCAACTTTTCAAGAAGCTGTGCTTAAATTGCGCTTGCTCGAAGAGGGTGATGCAGTGGATATGTGCTTAACCGAAGCATGTCAAGTACAGATGCCTTCTGCTCTTCGACACTCTTCGACGACTATTCTCGACGGTCTTGATTTTCTGCCAACCGAGTGACCCTTGAGGGCTTTGGCATAAGTACTATGCAGAGCTCTTTAAGGATTACAATCACCAATATCCACATGAACTAGGGAAGGTGAAGCGCCTGACCGTGAGAGCAGTTTCTGGAGGCGATGGGCAGAACACTTAAGTTATTTGGTTTGTAAGTTGAATTTTCTCTTGCTCTTGCTGCAACACAGGTCCATGATCTCTTAATATCACATCTGTTTGCAGGCCATCGGAAAGCACCATAGCAACGACATAATATGCGGTGAATAAATAAGCGAAGAACCTGTTAAAGTATTAAGGGGTCGTTTGGTTCACTGTTTAGAAATGAAATGGATTGGGATGAGAAACCATAGAAGTATGGGTTTCTAATTCCATACCTTTCAAAACATGTTTGGTTCATTAGAGAAATATACATAAAGGAATGGAGTTTGAACCCATGGGGGAGGGGGTGGGTATGGGATTCCAAGGGGTTGGGATGGAGATAGAATCCAACGGGTATGGGATTCTAACTCCATTTCAAAATACCTCAACCAAACACTAGAATGAGTAGAATCCATTCCATTCTATTCCAAACCTCTCAACCAAACACCTCCTAAAAGTAGAACCAAATATGTCCCGATACATATTAAGAAGTGGCCTGATAAGCATCAAGGAAACTGACAGGTACCCTAACTCCTTTACTTTTTCACCAGTTACTGCACATCAAACTTACAAAAAAAAATGTTTAGCTGTGTATAACTTTAGAGAATTAATTTTATGTTTTACCAACACCTGCTAGGTACGGTGGCCGGTGGTTTCGGAGCTAATTTGACAGCATACTTGTGGAGTTGTGGTGACATTGATGTTGCCTCAGTTGAGCACTATACCAGGCTACAACATTTGGAGGCACGGGTGATGGTAGACGGTAGTATTACTAAGCGCTATGCCACATGCCACCAAAATATTACGAGGAATGCTTTATATATTAAGTACTCCTAACCTAAGACACTTGGTCATGTACATTATTAATTTAAAAATATTTTTTATGGTAATGTATGAATTAATATTAGTTTCGTTTTTAATGTTTTATGTACCAAAAACTTTTAAAAATGGTTGTAATGCTTTTCGGTGATATGACTATGTCTACTTGATTAGTATGCTCTTCAAGTTCAAGCATATTAATTATTGTAATTATGGAATATTGGAGTCTAACAAAGATAGTTTCAAGTCGCTCACTGCCTAGTGCCTATTATCTGTACCTAAAATATGGCCAAAGAAGGGTACCGCGCTTCAATACCTTATCATAATAAACAAAAACGATCAAATTCATAAAAGCATAAATGAATAGTTAAGACATAAATTGCTCGACAATTATTACTGTCTTATTCATTTAAACATAGAGAAACTGGGTTGTTTCATAAACTTGAGGCTATCTGTCAAGGAATGGAGTAGATTGATGTGTTTGAACTGTTTGGTAAGGGTTGTAGGTTTTTGAGAGACGGTTTTTCAATAAGTTTATTAAGAGACTATATTTTACAATTTTAAGAAAAAGTGGTAGTAAAGGTAATTGTTAGAACACATTGGTTGATAATGTCAAGTTTCTCTTGTTATTTGATTGTTTGCTCTTAGTTGAATTAATTAGTAATTGAAGCAATTAAAAGACTTTCAAGCATGCCAAATGATTGAGATGAAGTCAAGACAAAGAAATTTCCTAAGCCTTAGTTGAATGTTGTAAATGAGTAAGTGTAACATTCTCTTATTGTCAAGTGGCTGCAAAACCATACAACAGTGCACTGCACTGTGGTTTCTGATATGGTAGTTGGAGTTATTTTGAAACGATTTATAAAAACGTCCAACGGCTTTGTAAGACTTATTGTTTTTAAAGATACCATTTTGAATATTTGAGGAACAAAAAGAATATGTTTTGCAAAGTATTTTAAAGATATCAATCTTGTTTATACAAGTTGTTTTCAATGCCAAAAATGAGTATTTTACTTTTTTCTCTTTTGGAAATATTTAGAGTTTCCACATTTTATGGAAAATGCAACTTTGCATTGAGAATATGCGGCTCTCTTGAGCCTTGCAAATCTGATTGTAATTCAAAGGATTTTTAAATAAGATAATGCCTTTTGTCACTTGGACAATGGATAGATTAAGTGTGTTAGGATACTTCCTTTACACACTTCACCTTCTATAAATAGCTTCCTCATTTCTCATTTATCACTTAAGACTTTCCAAAACATTTATTGAAAACTCTTGCAATCATTTTAGCATTTAAAGCCTTGTCTTTCAAACATTTGCAAAACGTTTTAAGTCTTAAAGTCTTCTGAACCGTATACTCCAAGTATCAGTTCGCTGCACTGTGACATAATGAGTTTGTTCCATAATTCTCGTATTTAAGTCTTAATTGTAATCTCCATGTTCTTAAGTGAACCCTTGAGATTCTGACTTTGTAAACCAATGAGATAAAACCCATAAAACTCTTGAAGGGGAGTAGCTTTAAGTTTGAATGCAACCGGAGTAGGTTGGCGAGTTATTTTCATTGTAAGGGGTTTAGTAAGTTTGAGTAAATTTCTAAACAAGCAATAAAATAACGATTAGACATATGCCTCGGAGTAGAGGCTGAACCAATTTTGTAAATATCGTTTGTTTATTCATCTACTTTTATCTTCCTTTACATTATTACCTTCTCGCACAACCTTTCCAACAGTTCTGTGTCACAGTCATCTATATTGTGACATAAGCTTGCTGTTTTGTCTTGTGAACTTATCATCCATTAAGTTTCTTAAGTCAAGCACTTCATATCTCTTACTTGTGTTACAAATTAACCAAGTAAAGTCAAATTTTTTAAAGGGTACACCTAATTCACCTCCTCTCCCTCTTAGGTGTTAATCGTTCTTAACTCTTCAGTAATAAAATAGGTACAAATCCTGATTAAAGGTAAAATGAGTACATTTATTATATAAATAGGTACGAAATTATTATGTCACGATCAACAACTAAAGGGTCACGAAATACAAATAAAAGGGTACGAAAAACTGGTCTCTCAATAATTTATTGAATACAAATAAAAGGATACGAAAAACTGGTTTCTCAATAACTTATTAAAAAACCGTCTCTCCAAAGTTGTAGTGATAATAATCTTAAGTTTACGATGCCACATCATAGATATTATTTCATAATTCAAAATACACTTGGAACAACATTAGCCGTATTGGGAGGATATGCACAAACATCCTGATCTTTACCCCCCGATCCCCCGAAAAAAAATCCATAACCTTCGAACCATTCACTGCTTCCAGGATCGGCAACAAAAAAACATCGTGTCTCAATTATTTCGGGATTTTGAGGTTCATATCCACCTGCCCCGGATTCATCTGCATCGATTTTGATGCCTTCAACAAAGCAGGTTCGGGTTTTCATCCCCGGTTTCATAACGCCCGTGCCCATTGGAGGAGTAGTGTCCCAACCTTTTGGAATATAAACTTCTCCGCCAATACGAATTGTGGTGGCACCCTCTTTTAAACTTGCTAACAATGCGCCTCTTTGTTCCCAGTATCCAATTCTCTTAGAGTTTGCATTTAGATCCCAATTTCCAGATGTTCGGTTCTATGACAATCAAAAGTATTAAAATTATGTCTCACAAAGAATATAATCAAATTGATGCTAAATGAATGCTACATTAAAGATTTAAAAAAAGCTCGTCAAATAGATAATATGGAATTACGGAGTAATTTTTTTTTTTTACTAGGGTAGTGTGAATCAGGGCCGGCTTTTAGCCTGTGTGGGCCGCGCGGCCGCACAGGGCCCCCAAAATTTTGGGACCCAATAGCGTTAAACCAAGTATAGAGACCATTTGATGCGAGTAAATTACAACAATCTTATGATGGCACATTGGTTTAGTCAGTGGTCCAATAGTCCTTCAAAATTCATGCATACACCTAAGTTCAATTCCCCATACCGTCAATTTTGACAATTGGATATGCTTTTGTTGGTTTCAATTACTTTCGATTATAATTTCTTCTTTTTTTTCTTTTTAAAATGTACAGTAGTTTTTTAAAATACATAAAAATAAAATATCAACATTATGTTTATTTACCTTTTACGTATCATTTGCTAGAATATTGTAATCAAGGGTAAAATTTTAAAAATGCTTGAGACGAAGGGAGTAGATATGAAAATGATTTTTAACACTATAGTTCGTTCTAAGTAACCCTTATGATAAAAGTAGCATTTTAGAGTCGGTAAGTCTTGCTTAAGACGGAGACTATACGTCTTAA
>VHZZ01010397.1:35427-47893 GCA_009801015.1 Silene noctiflora | reverse complement strand
TAGGCGTGATTTGGTGGATGTTGTGGCAGGTGGTGATGGTGGTTGTGTTGGTGGTAGCAAGGTGGGCAGGTTGGCAGTGGATGTAGCTGTGGTGGTGGTCTGTGGTGGTGGCGGTGAGCGTAGGAAAAGGGGTGTTGGATTCGGTTTTGTTATTTATTGGTTTGGGTGTTTGTGTTTTGTGTAAGACGAGATTGTTTGAAGTCTGGGTTGTTTGTACAACTTGGGAGCTTGTGTCGGGTTGTGAGTTGAAATTTAATTTCAATAAGTCCCATATTTATTGTTGTAATTAGTTTAAATATTTTATAATTAATTTAGTTGTTTTGTAAATTAGAATAAGTAGTAATTATAAATATTATTAATTATTTAGGTGACGGATTGGAGGAGAAGCGTTNTAATTAATTTAGTTGTTTTGTAAATTAGAATAAGTAGTAATTATAAATATTATTAATTATTTAGGTGACGGATTGGAGGAGAAGCGTTATTAACTAGATTGCTTTGCTATTTACTTGAATTGCTTGGATTGCTGTAATTGGATTTGCTGAAAAGGTAGGATAACTACTCAACTCGTATTATTAATGGTTTGTGTAATTTATTATGTAATGTGAATTGGATGAATTATTGAATTATTGGATAAGTTTTGTTATTATGGTTGGATGCCTCAGCTTCGTGTCTGGGATGAATTGATTGAGTAATTATTATTAATTACTGTTGCATATCATTTGCATTGGTTACCTCAGATTCGTTCTGGGATGATTAATTATTATTGGCATGACATTTGCATTGGTTACATCATATTCGTTCTGGGATGAATTACTATTGTTGCATGGCATACTACATTGGTTTTCCCCAGGCTGGTTCTGCAGGACTTGTCTCTGGTATGAGGTTACCTCAACTTCGGTTGAGATGATTGCATTGTTTTCCCCAGGCCAAGGATTGGCGGGATGAACGGGTGTTTCGGGTGATGAGCTCAGTTGCATTGGCATTTGCATTTGCATATCATATCATATTATGCATTTTCATTTAGTTCGTCTCATACTTGTTGTCAGTTATTCTACTCAGCTTCGTGGTTTACCGTATATTCGTTAACACCTGTGATGAACCAATTATTAGGGAGCAGTATGCTTGACAGGTTTTTGAGTTAGTTGACTTGGGAGCTCATGGGGATGCATGAGGATTTTGGCCAGTCTACCTAGAAGTCTAGATGACTTAGTTCGAGACAGTTGTTATTTGTAGTATTCATTTTATTTAATTTATTTCTGCTGCAAGTTGTAATTATTTATTGTTTCTGTTGTGTCAGTTTGGCTAAGTTGTAATAAAAATTTTATTTGCTAAATTTTTATATAGAGTACTTTGGTTTGTTTTACTTTGTTATTCACTACCTCAGAAACTCCGAGATGGTAACTGTCTCATTTATCTAGGAAGGACTAGTTAAAGATCTTGGATAAATGGGGGTGTTACACTCGATATGTCATTAGTTATTGCAATGCAATATCCACGTTTTAATCCTAGATATAAATTAAACTAAGTCGGTTGACATGTAAATTTAGCAAGTAATTAGGTCAAAGTAAGTATTTACATTCATTACATGTGAATAAACCAAGTAAATAAATCATACAAGATAAAATAAATTACAAAGAAATAAAATTACAAACGGATACATGAATCTATGCCGTAAATACGCCTTAAAAGGATTTAAGAAATAAAAGGAATAAAAGAAAATTATAATGGTTAATTATAAACTAATTATAATAGCTACGTCAGAACGAAACGAGTTCAGAGGCAGAAGCCAGCCCAGAACAGGCGCAGCACGTGTTGCTCCCTCTAGAAGAGGCACATCACCTTGTCCGACTGTTCTTGAGTTGGACCCTGATTGTTAAAGTCAGACTCGTGTTTTGGTTAATGTTCGTTGGTTAATTTAATAATATTAATTACTATTAGACTCGAAATTGAAGTTATTTAATAGATTACATGTATATAAGAGAGTCATAAAGCATAAAATATGTATCAAAGTCGAATTTCAATGATTTAATATGGCAAAATCGAACCATCAAAAATACGGGTGGCATATTTAGTGTTGTTGGTATGTCCCAGCCAGGGTACTGGCGGCCGGTACCCTCATAGGCTAGGAGGCACCTTTAAGTTTATGGCATATTTAGTGTTGTGGGTATGTCCCAGCCGGGGTACCGGCGGCTGGTACCCCCACATGCTGGGACCTTGGTATGTCCCAGCTGGGGTACCGGCGGCCGGTACCCATACAGGCTGGGAGGTCCATGACTTGTTTTTCCTCTTTTTACTTGTGGCTGTGTGCCTAGCCAGGGTACAGGCAGCCGGTGCCCCTATCGGCTGGGAAGACCTTATTTCTATTTTCTTCTTCTTTCTGATATGATTTATGTGTGAAGGATTTATGGTTTATTTGTATTATGCTTATATAAAATGTTGTAGAATATTCATGTATGAGTTATAATTCTTTCGTTTTCATTATTATCTCATTTCAAGTATGAATGACTTATTGTATGTAAGTACTTGAAAGAAGTCATATTCTTGTGAAATTGACACGATGCTATATATATTCCCGCGTGACTTGCTTTACGTCCTACTTGTGCTGTTCTGGCAAGGATAGGTTAACCTCATTCCATTTCCGCCTCCTTCGGGCTGTTCTGCCGATACGGGGTACTCGACTTCCGTTCTGTCAATCGATTCTTTGGTGCGAAACATTTATCGCATGTCGAATCGGGAAATGTTTATCCTCAGAGTCTGGCCAGGTTTAGACTAGGAACGTACTTAGTTAGTCGTCCTACCGAGAGGAATTGTGTCTAGCGTAGTAAGAGCTTGTTATGTGACTTGAATAAGTGCATATGCCAATTTCTATTGGAATCCGTACTTGAGTATTATTCTTGTTATTTCTATGATTCCCTGTCCGAGTTATATATGTTGATTATGTGCTGAATATGTTCATTCTCTTTATGCCTTGCATTTCTATCTCATTTATGATGTATGATCTCGTGTTCTTTATTATTCAAGTTATTTTTGTCGTAATCGATATACTTGCTTATTTGAGTTCCTAATTATGTTCATTTTGATTAAATGTTGCTAGGAGAACCTTGAATTACTCCCCAGTGACTGTGGCGTTCATGTTTACATGAATGACAAATTTGTGATGAGGCTTTTGTGGGTTGGAAGACGTGTGAGCTAGTGAGTACTTGACCCTTGGATTTGTTTACATATTTTGCTAGACTTGCCTACCCTTAAACTTGTTTATTCGTGAGATATCTTTTCCCCATTCGACTATCTTGGTTTGTTTAACCTAAGATTTGTGTACTCTTTACTGTCGTTTTATTTATGTTAGTGAACTATTGCGTTTGGACTTAAAATGTTTCAAAATGTTCATAATTTCCGCTGTTTTTAACTCGTATAATATTCCGCTTTATCGCAGGGGTTCACAGTTGGTATCAGAGCCTTAGTGCTCCCGAGGCACACACGTGTACTCATGCAAGATTTTGCCCAAATCCTTCAAAATCAACAAGGTGTCAATGCCAATGATAATGTCAACCCCGTTCCACCCGCTCAACAAGGAGGAAACCGACAAGGAAGCTTTTCTTGGTTGCAAGCCAACTTACAAGGAACAATGCTAGGACCTATGGACGAGAAAATGATTCAATGGAGTTATCAGAGTGGTTTCGTGATATGGAGAATAACTTTTCTCTCTATGAAGTGCAAGACAAGGACAAGGTAAAGCTAGCCTCTCATTTTCTTGTAAAGGAAGCCGATAGGTGGTGGACTATTGTTGGGGTAGATGTCCTCCACAATACTGCGTATACATAATAAATCTCATATAAGGAATATACTCGGGATATTCATTGGTAATGATAGTGAGCTGATCAACGTATATTGGTAACGGTTAGCCAACTAGGTTTTGACGTTACTGTCGTGTAACGGCGGTGTTCAGCTGATCCCTTTCCGGCACACCTAAAGAAGTGACCTCCAATAGTAAATAATTATTTTTATATGATACAATTTAATTAGTCCCTTGATAAATTGACTAAAAAGTTAGTTGATTGAGTTATTTAGAGAGATCGGGTGAAGAACTCGTGCCAACGGAAATTATTATTTAATTATGCGATAATCGAATAATAAATTGATTGAGACGGATTTTATTAATTAATTGTTAACTACTAAAATTGTACTAACTGACTAATGAGATTAGTGTTGGTGCATATTATAAGTACATAAATTTATATATATGGAGTGTTATTAGATAAAGATAATTGAGAAACACTTTATCATATTAGATGATTAAGTGGTTGATTTATACATATTTCAAGACAAATATTAAAAATCAAAATGGAGCCATGTACATACATATGTGCCGTCCAAATTTAAGAGAAAAAAAAGAAGTGCATGGACATCATCATTAACTTTAAGTATGCCTAATCACTTTTTCTTTTCCCAATTCTTATGCTCCTCCCTAAACTTGTAATTATGACCTTATTGTTAGTTTAAGACCTTCACTAGACCACTCTAATGAAAAGATAACTTACATGTTAATTTTTAAAAATGGTCTTAACTCACATGAAAGCAAATAAATCAACACAAAAGATGGTTTAAGACCATATAAGAAGAAATTTCCTTACATTGAATATATGGCTATAAAGTTACTACTATAGTAATTTTATGGAATCAAAGTGCTTGGAAGATCCTCCTAGTACTCAAGGTAGAGTACCTCTTTTGGATGCAACCGAGACTAACCCAAAATATCCTAATATTACTAACTAGGTAATTTTAGGATAAATTTTGTTTAATATAAGTAATATTATTACACTAATAATATTAWTTGATGTATATTATTTGTTGTGAATTTTGATGAGGTCTTTGATCAACTACTTTGATCAAAAGTATGATGAAGAAGATGAAGATATGATGAGTTTTTTTCTCTTTTTTTCTCTTCAAAAGTGTCGGCCAACAAGGTCTTCTTAAGGGTTTTTTTTCCTCAATTTTTCTACCCCTTAATGTGTGTATGATAAGGCCTATTTATAGCCTCCAAAATGTAAACAAATGAAATGGACATTTGTTAGTGTCATGATATACATCTTATACATGTGTCAACCCACATGAGTCTTTAGGTCCATTCCAATTTCCGACATTTGTCCCACAAATGCTTATAAGACTTACATTTAATTATTTTACATAATTAAATATTAATTAAATTATTTAACACTTAAGTAATATAAATTAACAAATAATGTACACTTAACTATTAAGTGACATTTTACCATTTTATCAATATAAAATATGTCTTATAATAATTAATAAGTTAATTTTTTTACAACCTCTTGTAAATGTTATTAACAAATTACCTCCGCCTCAAAACATACACGCATATCGCAATAATTTAAATAATAATCTATTAATTACTAAATTATTATTTATTTATTAATCAGTTATCAAATAGTTGAATAATAAATCTTTTTGGCCCGAGTTCGTAACTCGTCATCAATAAATAAACACACTTGACTTAATAAAGTCATCTTATACAAAATACTAATTATATATAGTATCTCATACAAATAATTAGTTTACTATTTGGGTATCGTCCTTTCGGTGTGACCGAAAGGGATTAGTTCCCACCGTCGTCTTACAACAGTAATGTCAAACTCTAGTCAGACGAGCGTTACCAATTTACGTTGATTAACTGAAAAATAATAAATAATCCCTAAAATTCCTTTTATGAGATTTATTATGTAGACGCACTATTGAGTAGGACACTACTATAACAATCTCCCACTTGTCCGATAAAAGTGTGCGTTACCAATTCTCTTGTCCGTTAAATCTCCCACTTAATGCAAGGTGTCTTTCAGGTCGTACTTGCACATGATCATATCACGAGTAGTTTTTTCGATCTGGAGTATAACTGGCTAACTAAATAATCTACTATAGATCACATCTCAGCGTGGCCACGCATTTCCAATTACATCTCCTCGAGTGGCCTTGAGATATTAAACCCTGACAAGGGTGGACAATCCTGTGACCTATTTTCCTCGTTCGATACAGATCATAATGACCTAGTTAATATTCATCGGCCTCCTTTTATGGCATGACCTAAAACAAAAGCCAAAGCCACCGGAAAACTATACCAACTTAGAAAAATAGTCGTAACCCTAAAGAATTGACTCAAAGGAATAATTAGAAATCCTCGCCACGACCAGGAAACATTAAGGGCTCTATAGATGGTCACTGTCTGACCGAGTGTCACAAAATTCTGCCTATGTAATCGACTAGTCATCACTATGACTCTATGGTGGTTGAACACACCATCAATCGACTCACAATCAAGCCACTTCGAGACGTCACCTCATTAAGTAACTAGGGACAAAATACAATGTTAGTCCAGTTCACTTTAATAGAATTCAATGTTATCAAACAACCTATTTGGATAAAACAAAGTATATAAATTTAGATAAAACTGAATATAACGATAAATGTAATTATCATATATGAATTAATTCATACAATATAAAAATTATTACATATCTCATAATTTAAAACAGTTCTGCCATTCGCCTCAATCCCAGAGAATCTACATGAGTATCATGTTTAGATTGAGABAATGCCTTGGTTAAAGGATCAACGATGTTATCATCTCTCCCAACTTTACAGACTGCAATTTCTTTCCTTTCTATCATATCTTTAATTACATGAATTTTCTACGTACATGTCTAGACTTATTACTAGACTTGGGCTCTTTTGCTTGAAAAATTGCCCCACTGTTATCACAATAGATAGTGATAAGAACCTTGCCGTCGGGACTACCTTTAGTCCCTCTAAAAACTGCCTAATCCAAACAACTTCCTTTGCAGCTTCAGGTGCTGCAATGTACTCTGCTTCCATTGTAGAATCAGCAGTCACACACTCCTTAAAACTTCTCCATCAAACCGCACCATTCATAAAAAAGACAAAACCAGCCTGGGATTTCAAATCATCCCTACCCGTTTGGAAACTGGCATCTGTGTAACCTTTTACACGTAACTCAGATTCTCCTCCAAACACCAAGAATGAATCCTTAGTCCTTCTTAAGTACATAAGAATATTCTTGACGGCTATCCAGTGACTCTCACCTAGATTATTCTGATAGCGACTCGTCATACCCAAAGTATACAAGATGTCGGGATGGGTGCACATCATGGCATACATGATCTATCCATCAGCGAAAGCATAAGGAATCGATTTCATGCGTTTAATACCCTCAGGCTCAGTAGGACACTGTGACTTACTCAAAGTAATCCCACTACCTATCGGAAAAAATCCTCTCTTAGAGTTTTTCATATTGAACCGATCAAGAATCTTATCAATATAAGCTTCTTGACTCAAAACTAATATCCTTTTAGTTATCTCTATAGATCCGAATACCCAAGATGCGCTGAGCTTCTCCCAAATCTTTCATTTGGAAGTGATTTCCTAACCACTCCTTAACAAAAGTAAGCATAGCTACATCATTCCCAATGAGTAGTATGTCGTCCACATATAAAAGTAATGAAACAACTTTACTTCAAGAAAAGCCATTATGTTTAATAACATGATCAAAACAATGATTTCAACTCCTTGATGCTTGCTTAAGACCATAAATGGATCTCTTAAGCTTGCATACCTTGTTATGATTTTTAGGATCCATAAAACCCCCAGGTTGTGTCATATACACTTCCTCTTCTAGAAACCCGTTCAGGGAGTAGGCTCGGCTCACTGGGATGCTCTCTTTTTACGTTGGGTAAGTAGGGTGATAAATGTTATTACACGCGAAATTTGGTTGGATTCAACGAAACAAGTATGGGATGAATCGGTCCACCATGCTCATATTTGGTTCCGGGGCTAAAGATGGAATTTTAAGAAAATCCGTCGTCCGAGATTTCTAATAGTAGAATCAGTCAAATAATTGAGTCACCAAATTTATATAAATAAGGGATGTATCGGCTCACCATGCCCAAGTTTATATAAAGATGGGTCTCGGAATCGTTTATATAATTCAGTGGTAGATCATTATATAAATTTCAACTTGTTAAAATTGTTTTACAAGTAAATTCATGATAAATGTTAATTTTCCTTTCATTTCCGTTTTTGTGGTAATCACGATGGCTTCATCTAGTCAAACCGCAACTATCTCTAAAGATTCATGCCTTCGTTCATTCATGGACAAAAATACTTTAAATGCTAACGGTAGTAATTTTAAAGTCTGAGAATAACAACTTCGATTAGCTGCCACAGGTGATGGCAAATTACGTTATCTTACTGATCCCTCTCCCCCTTTACCGAACACAAGAACTACCGCCGCTGTAAGGGATGCTTCCGAAGAGTACCAAAGAGAATCCCTTGCGGTTAAAAACGTTTTGATTTTTGCAATGAATTCTACATTACAGCGACAATGCATCAAGTTCCACACCGCATAGTAGGTATTCTCGAGGCTTTCTACAATTTTTTCTCAAGCCCCAAGAATACTTCAATATGATGTTGTTGTCCGCTTCTTTGAGACTAACCTCAACGAAGGACAACCTGTGAGTTCACACGTACTTAAGATGATTAAGTACGTGGATACTCTAGAAGGGATGGGATGTAAGATCCCAAAGGAGCTTGTTGTAGACCGAGTGCTCCACTCCCTCTCTCAGGTAAAAGGATTTACCCAATTTCGGGTAAATTATAACATGACCAATATGAAGAAAAGTCTTCATGAGCTTCATTCTATGCTTGTGCAAGAAGAGAAAGACATGGGATTGAGTGGGAGCACTAGGAAGGATGTTCGTACCATTAACGTGAAGGGCAAGAAGAAGCTCAAGAGGAATGCGGGTAAGAGGCCCGTACAGGTTAAAGGGAAAGGGAAGGCTATTGCGAATAGCTCTTCCAAACCGAAACCCAAGAAGGGTAACCCTCTCATGGACACTTGTAATTATTGTAAGGACAAGGGTAATTGGAGGCGTAATTGYCCYAARTATYTGGATGACATCAAAGCTGGCATTGTGAAGCCGACTTGTAATTTCTCATCCGAATCTTTTATGATAGACATAAATTACGCTACYACTACAACTTGGGTATTAGATACTGRTTGTGGTTCTCACCTATGTAATCATTTGCAGGGCCTAAGAAGCGTAAAGAAGCTAAACAAGGGTGATGTGGATCTGCAGATGGGTAACGGATCTAAAGTAGCTGCCGTTTTTGTAGGAACATATGTACTCAATTTAGCTTCCATATTACAGTTTTATCTAAATGATTGTTATTTTGTACCAACTTTGTCATGGAATATAATATCAGTATCTGTGTTAGACGCAGAAGGTTTTCATTTTGTAATTAAAGACAAATGTTGTACTATTTCACTTAATGATATAGTGTATAGCCAAGCTGTCTTAATTAATGGTATTTATATTCTGGACACTTCCAACGATGTTTATCATTTAGAGAATCAAAGACTCAAAACAGGTGATCCCGATCAATCTTATTTATGACATTGTCGATTAGGACATATAAACGAGAAACACATTAAAAGACTAGTGTCGATTGGTGTTATTAAACCTTTTGATTATGAATCATTTGGCATATGCGAATCATGTCTCCTTGGCAAGATGATTCGTTCACCTTTTCTAGGAAAAAGATCACGAGCTAGAAATTTCTTGGGTTTAATACATACAGATGTATGCGGTCCAATGACAGTCACTGCAAGAGGTAATTGTAATACCCGCCTCGTTTGGGACTCGTTGACCGACCATAGACTCGTGTTTGACCATTAGAGCCTTTGTTAGAACGAATCCTGAGAACTTAGCAGCTTTAGGTTCTGAGAGCTCGGTATAGCTGGGGCTACTTAGCCAAGTAGTCTAGATACTCGATCGAGTAGGTGGAACTCAATCGAGTTGGTTCGCACTCGATCGAGTAGGTACTGTTCAACATTATATTATATATATCGCGAGATTCTAAACCTCAAATCATATTTTCTCTTAATTTCTCCTAAACCTAGATCGACGACACATTTCTCCCCCACCACCTTTCTTATCCTCCATCTTGGGAACCTATCATGGAGATGGGGACTCGAGTCGGGTTGCAAATCTACTGTCGGTATGCCAGACTTAAGTAAGTCATCGTCATCACCGTCATCCTTGTATTATTGGGTTAAAGTTAGTAGGGATTAGAGTGTGTCCTGTTTGTTAGGTGTTGTAGATGGCGATTTCACAGTCATATGATTAAGGTGCTAATTGCAGATCGCTAAAGGTAGGTTTTCCTACTCAGTACTGTTGGTTTTGTTGTGTATGATGTGTAAAGATGTGGACGATGTGATATTATGTTTGTATATGGTTCGCAAGGTGCGCCCTCGGCTGAGTGGAGTCATCTTAGGGAATGGCTTCACGCCCTTGTTCTGCCCCTTGTGGTTCCCGTCACAAGAAGGATGTGCACATTAATGGTCAATGGGTTATCGCTCTATGGTTTTGAGCGGGGCATAAGTGATATGGCTGCGGTCCCCACTGACGGTGTGGATTACTGGTTGCGACTGATAATCCGGTAGGACAACACAACGGTGTTAGTCAGATGAACGAAGATGTAATGGAGTTGGAGTTATGCTTGTGTATGTTAGAGTTATGCTTGCGTATGTTATGCTAGTGTGTTTACCTTCGGTTACTGACCTCGTGTGGTGTTGTTTGTTTCCTTCTTGTTGTATGTCTGCGGTGATCCTTTTCGTGAGCAGTCTGTATTAATAGGTTTTGATATGGTTTGTCTGGATGCTTTAGAGGGACGTGTCATTCACTGAGTTTGGCTTATGGAGCCTTAACATAATTGATTAGATGTACCAGTTGTACCTTCTTTTGTAACGAGTTTAACGTGTAATTATAGTTTAAATGTTCTTTTATTGACGTTATGATATGCTTATCGGGCAACCGAGATGGTAGCGCCCTTATCTGCTTGGGAAGGTCCGGAGAAGGCTCCTTGGTAGATGGGGGTGTTAAAAAGTGGTATCAGAGAGACGATTTTGAAACCTGTAACCAATAAACTTAATGAATGTAGGGAGTCAATTAAAATGAACCTAGTGTATGTAGATTGGGAGCCCCATTGAAATTGATTTTGGGTGGGAAGGCACCCTCAATCTAAAATCTTGGCCCCGAATATGCTTAAGCCAGTCACTACGGACGGGGATGTTGAGTCGGGAATTGTATGAATATGTATGTTGTGTGTAGGAGATATTTGTCAAAGTAATGCTATGTGTAATGTACATTGGTAACATATAGGATGCTTGAGTACTTCTAATATCGTATGCGTGAGTATGTGATGGAAAAAGTGGGTGGGTTATAAGGTGTATATGTATGATTAATCTTGATAACTAGTTATATGGTGCGATATGTGATGACAGATATAAGCACAATGTGATTATAGAGCCGATGTGATGCGGGAGCATTGGAAGACAGCAAAAATGAAGTGCTCATTAGTCAAAATGTAACTCAAATTACAGAAGGTTTCAAAATGGGTTCGAGTTATGTGATGATGTTGAAATGGGAGAACAACGAAGTTAGAGAGCTGGAAAACACAGTTCCCAAGACCGTGTAGCTGACACGGTTCCCAATGCCGTGTGGAGTACTAATTAGTTTATTATTGTTATTAGTTTTCAAATAAAATTAGGAAACTCTATATTTCCTAATCCTAGTAGGGTTTGTTAGCTTCTCAAATCTGGTTGTATTTTATTATTTAGTTTCCTATTTAGTTTAGGAAAGGTTAGTTAGTTTTTAAATCAAGCTAAGGAGTTAGAATTCGAGTCAGATTGTTGACTTTGATTAGGACTATAAATAAGGCCTATTTGTAACCTTATTTTTCAGATTACTTTCAGAATACAATAAAGTTTATAGTTTGTTAAACTTGTGTTTAATCTTGCGAGATTATATTAGGACTCTTCCTTGCGAGGCTGAGTTATAGAAAATCGAGCTATAACCTTGCGAGGTTAGAACAAGATTCGCTAATCTATCATGTTCCTTGTTCAAATTCACACGTTAATTACTCCATACAAACAGCAACCTCACGTTGCAATTCAAATCACAATCACAAATTCCGCTGCAAGTTTACTAATTTCAAACTCGTTCATTCAAATCTACCCGTTCTACATCAAATTGGTATCAGAGCAAGGTTTTCGATTTATTCTTTAATAAATCAGTCTTGGGAAGAACATAGCCACGGTTTTGGCTAAAAATAAGAAGAAGCGAGACAACGCAGATTCGGACACACAATCTGAGTCCGAAGAAGAAGAACGGTCAAGGGAGAAAAAGAAGTATGACGTTGACAGAGGCCTGAAACTCGACATACCCGAGTTTAATGGGGATCTAGATGCTGAAAAGTTTCTGGATTGGATTCGTCAAGCGAGCGGATATTCGAGTATAAAGATTACGACGAGCATAAGCAGTTCAAGGTTGCTACTTTGAAACTAACCAAGTATGCATCTTTATGGTACGAGAATCTG
>VHZZ01010395.1:22587-34013 GCA_009801015.1 Silene noctiflora | reverse complement strand
GTCAAATTGACAAAGAACAAAGGCATGTGAAACAGTCATATATGATAATCCAACCAAAACATCACATATGGAATCATCATCATAAACCAATATAGATTGTCACATAACCTGGGTATCAAGAGGCCAACATGTGAAACATGCGAGATAAAACCGTAGCCATTATTTTGAAAGTCTTTTAGCAAATAAACACGGGACGTGGCTACTGACGTCACATGCGTACTTATGGCTTGCATCTCACCATAAATATGGATGGGAACATCAATCCCGACAATCTTATCACAACTAAAGGCTTGCATCTCACCTTTAGTGTCTGATAGGATCATGGCAAACATGATTATGTGGGCGTCTGGCTCAGAGGATACCTTTAAAACATGTCCGAGACACGACGCATAACCCTACAAGTGTCCGAGACACCACAAACAGAGAACACGCGATCCTAAAGAAAAGATTATCAAACTACCAACGCCATGCAAAATCTCAGACACCCTTAGACATAAACAACCCTTGGTAGGATGAGTAGCTAGGTACCCTAATCTAAGACCTGGATCCAGACTCTCGGAAGGTACTCCCTCCCGATTCGACATGCGGCACATAATTCCGCATCCAAGACTCGACCTATCCATGAGAATCGAGTACCCCACTCCCCCGTATTGCACGAGTCTGGCGAAAGATCTAAGGTAGTAGCTATGCATAGAGGTAGGTCGACATCAATTCTTACGGACACGGTTCTAACCACTGAAGCATATAATAGCTCAATCATGCATAATACATACGATATCGTAATTACGTAATGGAAACGGCGCATAGCTCATGATGGAACGTAAAAAATCCACATGAATATGAGGAAATGTAAATAAATCATAAGCCCAAAGCATTGCTACCATATAATGAGCGAAAAGAAAAGAAATCATGCAACAGGGGCTCCCAACCGGTCTAGGTGACCGGCCGCCAGCCAACCGGCTTAGACAGGGACCAAACCAGAAATTTGCAAAAACCAAATCAGTGACCTCTCAGTCGGCAGTGGACCGACAGCCGATCCATCGGCTGGGGAAACAGCCACATAAAAAAATTACAATTTAGAAACAGGGAGCTCCCAGCCGACCACTAGACCGGCATCCGGCCACTGGACCGGCAGCCGATCCACCGGCTGGGCATACCTCGCAACATAGAAAATCAACAAAACCTATAGAAAGCTCCCTACCGGCCAATGGACCGGCAACCGGTCCACCGGCTAGGACATACCCAACATGAAAATTACACATTTTGAAACAGAATGTTCCCAGCCGGCTGGCAGACCGGCAGCCGGTCCACCGGGTAGGGACACCTGCACACGAGATTTCGCTTAAAAATCGACATAACACCTTTCTAAACTGAAATTTCAGTAAAGATCATGATACGGAACACGTAAAACATGTAATCCTCGGCAACCAAGATGTCCAACACCCAACCCACATCATTATTGCAAGAATTTCACTATCTTAACATGAATTGTATACATTTCACCCAAATTATGTAAAAGATGGCAATTTCAACATTTACACTATGAAATCAACCCAATCATCCATAAACCTCATAAGAGAAACAACATGAGTCATGAATAAAACTAAATATACCACCAACCTTGCAAATTTATCATCTTTAATGCATAAAACATCAAAATAACACAAATAAACACCAAGATTCCGAAGTATCGCCGAGTAACCTATCACCGTTACCTTATGCTTCCAAATCTTCGTGAAAATCCTTAACAATGCACTTATCTTCTTCCAAATCTTCACCTAGACAACAAAGGAACGAGTTAGATGGGAATTTCGACCCTTAGAGAGTCGGGACAGAATTTCAAACGTCTTCGAGACAAGCTTTTTCTTACTTAGATTGATGAGGGATGATGAGAGGAGAAGAATGGTGCAAACGGCACTTGAAACGGACCAAAAATGAGGAAGTTATGAGGAATTTTGTGAAGAATTGAGAAGGAGTAACAATGGAGAAGAGAGTTGATGTGTATGCTGAGAAAAGAATAGAGAAGGTGAAGGAAATGAGGGTTTTTAGGGTTTTTAGAGGAGATGGAAATAAATGGGTCCATTTGCATATCTAGGCCCAAGACAACATAAGATGAGCCGGTCTAGATTTAAAAACACGTCTTAAGGCAATCATACACTCAAGACGGAGCTTATTATTATTAACATAAACATTATACCATAAAATTTTCATTTTATAAAAATAATATTTAAAATCATAATTAGCCTAGTAATTTACCAAAATAGTTTAAATATATATTTCTACCCAAAATACGCTTAAACCGTAATTTATTTTAAATGACTTATTAAATTATTTTTAAAACTTAAATTCTAAATCGCGGGTGTTACATCCCAAACCTTTACATTAGCTCCTAACAACTCCTACCCGGGTTCATTTTAGTTTGACTCCCTATGTTCATTAGGTTCATTGGTTACATGTTCCAAAATCGTCGCTCTGTTAGCACTTTGTAACACCCCCATACACCAAGGTGCTTTACCAAAACCACCCTATCATATGGAGATGCTACCATCTCGGTTGCCCGAGGTACATTATATCAAAAGAGACCATAAAGAAACATACTTAAAAGTGTAATTATTAAAGTCGTACAGCTCAAAACCAAAACTACAAAAGTACGATACAACCATCTCAAAACAATGCTACTAAAACAAAACTGTGTAGAACTACAGCGGAAGACTAGGTAAACAGGCTATGAGATAACCCATTCCCATTGAGCCCCGCGAGCTATCCCAAAGCATACCTGTTAATCAACTGCTCACCATCCTCGAATGGTTCACCACAGTTTTCAAAACACATAAACGGGGTCAGTTACTAAATAAACAAGATAAGAGTAATACACAATCAATAACATAAAATACCCAATCTCCACACCACACCAATCACCTGACTACACATTAAATGTGTAGTCATGCCAGATTACCCATCGTAACAGGCAATCCACTCCGCCAGTGGGGACCCAGCCTTACCACCAAAGCCCCGCTTAAAACCATATAGAAAATAACCCAATGATAATTAATGTGAACATCCCCCTTATGACGGGAACCACAAGGGACGAACAAGGGCGTGAAGCCATTCGACAAATGACTCCACTCAGCCGAGGGCGCACCTCGCGAACCATATACAACAATATAACAACCATAAACGTATAACCATGTAAATTCCAAGAATGTAATCATATTCACAATATAATTATGCCATCACATCATCTTAAATTATTTAGACAGTAACCGAGTAGAGAAACCCTACTTGAAACGGAAATCATCACACAAGCACGAGAATGATCAAAAGGCCTCCTCTACGAAGTCACCTCCTATACAATAAACATGTAATTACAATCCACGCAACAATTAACCCCAAAACCCCCTAATTACTCAATTTAGGGTTTAGACAAAACTAAAGAACTGACATAAAAACAACATACTGATCATACCCAAACAATGACGAACGCGATGGTACGAAAAGCCCCAAAAGTTATGAACTTTAGTCCTTGATTTGATAGCAAAGAGAGGAGAGGATCTACGTTGCTTGTGTTCTCTTTTGTGAAAGTTTGTAAAATGAATTATTAAGAAAAACTATCGATATATTATAAAACAAAACCTCTCCTTTTGTTAAAATCAAACCAGACGCAAAACCCGTAAAAGCACAGGCACTCGATCGAGTAACTAACGTACTCGATCGAGTATCGCCTACTCGATCGAGTTGCCCTAACTTGGTCGAGTATATAAGGAACAGAAAGCTTCTAGACTCTGATTATAACTTACTCGACAGAGTACTATCTACTCAATAGAGTACCCAAAGATTAAAATACCTGAGGTATTATAGGCACCTTGGTGTATGGGGGTGTTCTGTTGTGGTGAGCAACGGAACAACTGAAAGCTAAATGCAGTGAACGCCATAACAAGACAAAAATCCGATAGCGGAAGTGGAAAAGGAGTGATGTCATAAGTGATATGATGTTATCCAGGGAAGATATTGTGATTTTAAGGGCTCTCTTGAAACTAGGTTAGGTCACTTTCGAGAAACTCGCATGTATAAATGATTTGAATGGTCACTAGATTCTTGACACAGGTGCATCACACCACATGATAGGTAACCAAGAATTCTTAAAGGACCGAAGGTATGAGGTACCTGCGAGTGTAGGAATACCGGACGGAGTACAAGTTGTGACCAATATTCACGGTACTGTTATTGTGAATGAAAATATGGTGCTAAAGGATGTTTTTTATATTTCCATGTTAACTTGCAATTTAATTTATGTCCAACAGTTAATAATGGAGCAGAATTGTTTTGTGACATTTATCGAATTTTTTGTGTAATATAGGACCAATCTACGAAGAGGATGATTGGAGCGGGTGAGCAACGAGACGGTGTTTACAACTACAAGGATTGAAAGAAGGAGAAGATATGTCGTGTGGAGACGCAAAGTGTAATACCCAGATCTTTTTAGACTTTTAAAGAAACCTTAGGATGCGTGAGAGGACCCTTAGGTTTGACTAGAGCCTACTCGGGAGTGAGGAATGACTGCGCAGTGGACCGAGTAGGTATCACTCGAACGAGTACGGACAATACTCGACCGAGTGGACTCAGCACTTGACCGAGTGCACTGTGCCAGAAGGCGATATAACCTGTGTCGGATCCTTTTTCCACCAAATCCTAAATCATTTCCCTCTTTTCTCTAAATCTCCAAATCATCTCACTTCTCTCTAAAACCCTCCTAAATACCTCTACATGAGATATAAGCTTGAATTTGAAGACTTTCTATCCTTCTCCTTCTTCCCTTAACCTTGTGAGTAAGATCTACCTTTCTCTTTCTTTTATTTTTAACCCTAATGTTTGGGTGTTTTTTATGGGGTAATTAATTACTAATTAGTATTAGTAATATGGGTCTTAATGTTTATTAATAAGGGGTTTTATATTATATAAGAATATAGGATGTATTGTAATGGTTAGTATGTAAATTATGTAGGATGAGACGGTTTTATGACAAGGGATGTTGCTTGTCTCGGATTGCTCATGGAGTATGCTAAAAAGTAGGATTGTCCTATTCTGTTTCAATAATATGGATGTTTGTATGTGTCATACATGTTGGTTGTCCCACACTTAATTGGAGTTGTGTCCTTACATGATAATAGGTGCTTGTCATTATGCTCTTAATGTTGGTAGAGATGCATTATAACATAATGGAGTGACATGGTCTTGTAATACATTGAATTGATTGTTGGTACTCGTATTCATGGCATTTTTGGCATATTGTATTGCATTTATATGATTATTGTAGATGTTGGAGGATATGGTGAAGTAGCGATTGTGTTACATGGTTGTTGAGGAGACGTAAGACGGGTCAGGAGACCGTTTTACGCTTGGCTCGAGTCTTGGAGCTTCCCACTCCAAGAGGGACGTGCACGTTTATGACTTGAGTACGGAGAGGCTAGTGTTGTGTCACAACATTTGGTAGGGGTCCGGTTAGCGCCTGGGCTAGGTACCATAGAAGTCTTTCGAGTACCTGTTTTACGGACTGCGGTCCGGATTTTTGGTGGGCGGTGCTGTCACCGGGTTGTTGGTACCGTGGACGTGTTCCTGGTATCGATGAGGTGGTGGTGGATTTGTGTCTTGAGCATTTCATTGATGCATTGTATATTCATATTCATGTGTAGTGTCTTGAGTATTGTATTATCGAAATTGATGTGTGTTGGTTGCGTGTAATTGTTTCCTGCTTTAATAGGGTGGCCTATGTTGATCTATATTATATTTTCGATCATATGGGGTTTAGTTTGAGTACAGGTTGCATTTGGTATCTAGAAGGAGACGGGACGAGCCACGAGCTTTTATGATCAACAAGTCAAGTTTAGTTTTTATTAGAAAGGTTGTACTAGTCACGACTTGTACTCATTTATTTATTCATTTGTTTGTAATTAACTATATATGTTATTTATATAAAATGTTACTTAATTGTATTTTCGATTTCACTGCCTCGGTAAATCGAGATGCTGATATCTCCCGATTACCTTGCCGGGTAAGAACGGGGTGTTACACAAAGCAAGGTATGATTATGGCATAGGTAGGACACCCCTCGAATAATGTTTTTGCATAATAGTTATTGTTTAATTGGTAGTAATTTATTTTGGAACAATAACGAGGTTTGTGATTCTTGTTGTCGAGTTAAGCGGGTCATTATAGGGCCAATGAGTTAAGCGGGGTACATTATTTTTTAAATGTTGTTGACCATTGTAGAAGAAGTGTGCGGTTATATCTTATGAAAGAAAAAAGTGTGGCAGGTGATTTATTAATTGAGTTCTGCAAAATGACAAAGCGTAAATTTGATAAAGATGTAAAAAAAATTCAAAGCGATAATAGGGGTGAGTTTGATTCCTTGCCTATGAAGGCATATTATCATCAAAATGGTATAATTCACCGTACTAGGAATATAGATACGCCTTAGCAAAATGGTAGGGCCGAAAGAAGCATCAACATATGTTGGAAAAGGTAAGACACTTAAGAGTCGAGGGATGAATGCCCATCGAGTTTTGGGTGAATGCGTCATGAAAGCGGTGTATTTGATAAATAGGACACCGACACCTATTTTAAACGGAAAAACTCCTTATGAAGTACTACATGGGGAGGTGCCAAAGGTGGAGCGTTTACGTGTTTTGGGGTGTCAATGCCTATGCTCATAACAAGAGTTGAGTAAAAGATAAATTTGTAGAAAAAGGGAGAAAGTGTATGTTCATTGGATATCCCTACAGGAAGAAAGGATGGCGAGTAGACGATCTTGATAGCAAAGAACCTTTTGCCTAACGCGAGTCGTTTTTCATAATGATATTTTTCCCTTCCTCGAGCAGTGGGGATGCAGTAACCATCGTCAGATTAATGACACCCATGAGGGGAATTGGGATGATGCAGGGGAAGGGAATGTTGAAGATTGGTAGTGCGTTGGGGCGTGTGACAGCAAGGACAAGAACAATGGTGAAGGTTAAAATAGTGACAATGGTGAGAGTACAAGGGAAGCAGATATGGGTAATAATGAAGCAGAAACTAGTAAGTCCGTGGTGGTGCAGCTAAGTTGAGAACTAGGGAGAAGTTTGACCGAGTTAGAAAAAATACTATTTGTGTGGATTTGCTACAGTAGTAAACATTGCTCAAGCACCTCTATTCCAGTCAGAATCTTAAAAAAAAGGTACTCGTTAATCTTTATTTGATAGTGTTACTTGCGATTCTTTCTATGTGGTTCACAGGAAGTTTCTTAGTACCGTGTCCGCAAACAAGGAGCCTCGTTGATATGATCTTGGTTCGAAATTCTATTGCGAAATGTGCAAATTTTAAGAAACGTTTGCATAATAGATTTGGTATTAAGGATTTAGGAAAGCTTAAATATTTTTTAGGCATTGAAATAGCACATGGAAAGTGTTGGGTCTATGCCTTGATTATGTTAGTCGCCGCTTCGAACGACTATTCGGGGGTCTCGCTGCCTGGTCAACGAGTCTGGGTCCGGGGGTGAAGCGCCTTGGTTTAGGGGTTCGGGGGCAACGCCCCAGAAACCTAAACGGTATCCATACTTGTTATTGGGCTAGGTCTGTTTTGGGCCTTATTAGGTCATTCTTTATTAGGTCTTAGAGAGTACTATATATATAAACTCTCAAAGCCTCAACCTAGCTGTCATGCTTATCATACCGTCTGAATCTGTAATTTGAAAACTCCTCTCGTTAATAAAACTCTCTCCCTTCTTCCCAGTCCCTTCTGCCCTATGGACATAAATAACACACCGTTAATGAACCACGTAAATCTGTGTGTTCTGTTCTTTATTGTTCTTTATTGTTCTTTATTGTTCTTTATTTGTTCTTTCTTGCTTCTGTTATAACAGAAAGAGAATTATGTTCCACAATCAGAGGAAATATGCATTAGAAATATTGACTGAGACCGGCTTAAATGGGCCGAAACTCGTTGATTTTTCCATGGGAGTAGCAATATAAACTGGGTATCGCAAAGTAGGAGTTGCTTCGTGATATAAGCAAGTATTGGAGACTTGTAGAACGATTGACATACTTGACACTATCCCAATTTATTCATGCTCCTAGGAGAGAACATTGGGAGACAATCTTGAGAGTTGTGAGGTATATAAAAAGATTGCCAGAACGAGGTATTGTCATCGAAAAGGGTAAAGGATTGGAGATAATTGGGTACTCGAATTCTGACTAGGGAAGTTGTCCTCAAACTAGGCGATCTTTAACAGGCTATTTCGTGACCCTTGGTGGGTCGCCAGTGTCATGGAAGAGTAAAAAGTCGCCCACCGTGTCATCATTGACTGCGGAGACGGAATATAGAGCAATGGCATCATTGACGGCGAAGCTGATTTGGTTGAAGCCTTCCTTGGCATCTTTGGGAATCCGTCACACTCAACCAATGCGTGTATATTGCGACAATTATGCCGCTTTACATATAGCTAAGAACCCTGTTTTTCATATCAGGATGAAGTACATCGAGATATATTGTCACTTCATCAGGAAACATTTAGTGGAAGGTACAATAGAAATTAACGTTATCTTTTCCAACGAATAAGCAATTCCCTAACGTTTTTACAAAGGCATTGGGAAAAAGAGAATTCGCAAAAAATTGTCGATAAGTTAGGGAGTTGGGATCCAACATTTCCAACTTAAGAGGGAGTATGAAAGTATTGTGTGTAATATTGTAAATATTTCCTTAGTTATTGTTTCCTTATTTCCTTTGTAATTATTTTCCTTATTATGTACTGTATGTATATATATAACGATGCATGCATGACTGTTTGATAAAGGAAATAAAGAAAATTTCCCCATGTAGTTTTGTGCCCCATATAGTTTTATAACTCGCTGGTGATTCGTTACTTAGTGAAGACTCGAACGAGGTGACTTGACGGTTATGATGGTGCTCAGCGAACTTCTGCTGTTGTGATGGTGGAAAAGGCGGACGACAGTGGTGGTTGAAGAAAATTCCGAGCAGTAGGGGCCCACGGTCGGGCGGCTGACCATCGGAGCCAAACCAGCGCCAAGCACATGCCTCAAAAGTCGAAGAATTTTCACAAAATGACCACCAACCGGTTGGTAGGCAGTCGGTCGGCCGGCTGGTGGTCCGGCCATGCTTTTGATGTGGACAAGAGGTAGTGGTTGTTGATGTACGAAGGGGATGAACCAGAGAAGATGCAGGGGTGATAGATTGATTGTTGTGGGCTACTTCGAGTGCGATTTTGGTGTGGCTATTAGTATCGGAGCAGATGTGGAGGTGAGACGAGATGATGATTGACAGGGTCGATGTCGCCGCTGCTTCACATAGAAGGAGCGGCACGGTGGAGTCGCTGACGAGAATCCAATTGCTAGGTCGTTGAGACTGATAGTATCGAGCTTGGGTTGTTGCTGGTTTTGATGGATCGCACAAGGTGTCGTGTGGTAGTTCTATGTTCTGGGCAGCGGAGTTTGAGGTGGAGGTGAGATGTGAAGTTTAAGCTCGACTTGATTGCTGCTAGTGATAGACGGAGATGGAGAATCGAGCATAGCATATTATGGTGATGTAGAGATGAGAAATGGTGATGAATGGTGATACGAAAGTTAATCAACCTTCGTAGTAGGAGAAGCAAACAAATAGGATCAGAGTAACACGCCTGTTTTTAATAACTTGTTTAGGGTTGTTTTTATGATATTTATTGTAAACGAACCAAGTTAAAAAGGGTAGGTGATTTAACGAAAGAAAAGAAAACCGATGATGAATAGTAACACGTGAACAGTACACGGTGAATAGTAACACGTAAATAATAACCAACACAAGAACAAGATATTTGCTCAAGTTAGACCTATAACTTGACCAATGGTGATTGTTTACGCAAGACCTATTGCTAGACAATAGAGTTAATGCTTGAATGCGTCAAACAAGAACTAGGGTTACAACGAAAACGCGTCGAACCGAAAAACACAATTGCAAAGCAAAAGTTTCTGAAATTTTATTAAAACTTGAATGGATCAAAATAACCATACAAAGACCCTATTTATAGTCCTCTAGGACCGACTCCATCACATGCCTAAAGTAAATAAGAAACAAAATAGAAACTTACCTAAACACGAATTTCCTAAAGCTACAACAATTGCCTTGTTTTATTCTGACTGTAATTAGGAAATAACTAATAAACAAATTTAGGAAATAATTAATAGGAAATAAATATTTATGTAATAAATTTATGCCACGCCTCTTAGCTCMAACAAGACCGACACTCCACTTTGTTTGACGCCCAAGTAACACGCATCAATGCCTCGTTTTGCGTGCGCTGTAGTGTTGTGCGTTGTAGTTAATTCCTTGACATCTAACACAACCTCGTCATCTTCATTTGAGTCAAGCATTTTCGATTCAAATGGTGCTTAATGGCGATTGATGATGAGTAGCAATATGGTGTAAATGGTGATTGAGTTAAAGGAGTAGTATCCTAGTATGTCGAAGTCAATTCTTTGACTTTCACTTTCGCCATGCTTATCTCTCCGTTTCTCGATCCATTTGTTTGTTTTCTTGAACTCGCTTCCTACAAATATCAAGCAAACAAGAGCAACACCGTTTCTACGAAATATGACAATTATTCATAATTATTATACTAAAAATACTAATCCTTTTAATACTAATAAAATAAGGATGCTCTAAAGTTTTCCCTCCAATGTGACTTTTCTTAAATAAGGAAATAAACACTTTGTTTCAATGATTATTATCTTTCATTAAAATATAATCTTTAAACAAAACTATAATATTTTCATTAAATTGTAAATTATAGTCATTAAATTAAAATAAAATAAAAATCATATAATACTATAAATGATATATTGCTAATTTTTTTATTAATGATATTATTGCTTATTACAAACTGACTTGACACATACTTACTCCGTATAAAACAAAACTATAAAGTGATATTATTAGCTTTGTAAAAACAAATTCATTAAAATAAGTGGTCTTTGATAACTGCTACTGTAACACCCTCATTTAAGTGGAAGCCTTATCAAGACATTTTCGATTAAATGAGTTTGTCTCCATCTCGGTTTTCCGAGGCAATGATATAGAATAAACGAACCAAGTACTTTATTAATAAAAAAAGTTTAAAAGAGATACATTGTACTAACTCTTACAAGACTCGAGTCTGCAGAAATAAATAAAATATTACAACTGGTCAACAAAATCTAAGACACTAATCTAAAGACTTGGAGTGGCAAACTAGACTCAACTTCCGTCACGTCACGCTCCCTATCCAAGCATGGCAACCACAGCAACAATTGAACATGTTTATCATACTGCTCACTACTACAAATCCCTTACGTTGATGACGCTTTCGTATTGATGCTTTTATAAAGCGTCGACCGTAAATAACCCTCCAATTCTATTTTTTTGGA
>VHZZ01010393.1:23585-34365 GCA_009801015.1 Silene noctiflora | reverse complement strand
GTTATTTAGTGAACGTTGATATGTGGTTATTTTGGCATGATATTTCCCCTTCTTTGTCACGCATTTTGATCCGTTTCGGAACGGTTTGCACCCTTTCTTTGCATTTTGTGCCCTTATTCTCCATTCTATGAGCCTATGTCACGTTTTGCATTGCTTGAGACGGAATTGAAGAAATGGGAGCAAAACGAGGTGAATTGGAAGAGAAGAGGGGAAAGGAGAAGAAAACAAAGCTAGAATAGGTTCCCAGCTGCCCCCCCTGACCGGTAGCCTGCCAGCAGGCTGAGAACCCGTTCCAAACTTAGATAATTTTTGAAGAATCAATAAAAGTAAATTCTTGAGTGCTCCCAACCGGCCCCCTGGCCGGTAGCCTGCCAACCGGCTGGGGCAGATTCCATGCCTTAGAATATATTTTGAAGGTGAAAAAATGGAGCTCTCTGGAGTGTTCACAGCCGGTGGGTGCACCGACAGCCTGCCCACCGGCTCCTGCTACCTTTTATCACAAAAAGCCTTGATTGAAGACCATGCACTCCTAGCCGGTTGTTGGACTGACAGCCGGCCGACCGGCTGGGAGCACAGAACTGCATTTTCACTTGTTTCTCTAATTTTGACCCATTTGTGGGAGAAACTTTGAATACCCCCCTCTTAATTGTAACCAGACACGACCCCAGATCTTAGAATTAGACTACTTTTATGAAAGTTTACCTAATTACTCTCCTAATCTCTCCTAAGTTAGAGCTTAATCATTCAACAATTTAGAGTATAATATTTACTTCTCTTAGTTTATGTTTGTGACATTGGGTTGTAAGTGAAGAATTAAAGGATCTCTTTTCTTATCAATCAAAGTTGCAACCTTTGGTATAACTCCTTTCGTAGTTTTCATTATTTCTTGTTTATTTACTTTCCTTATTCATTTCCTTTTCATCTTTACTAGCATTATGTTTATTGTTCAACTTTGATCATCTTTCATTAGTTTTGTTCTGTTTGTCTCAAGCATGTGTGAGTAGTCCCATACTAGGATGAAAGGGGGATCCTTTTTAATAGTTTAAGGGATGCATTGGCATGGATTAATGATAATTCCTTAGTTGTTCCCCTTTACAAATTGTTATGCTCATAAGGTGTTCGAGGAAATGCTTGAATGAGTAAGTTAGGTTTTTTTCTCTATTTATTTACTTGATGAGTGAGTAACTTGACTAGTAATAGGATTTTAATGAAAATTTGTGGGGTGGGATTAATTGAATGAGTAAGTTAGTTAATCTTAGATTAAAGGTTAGATTCACATCGAGAGGTTCAGTCTTCTTTTGTCATCAACTTGAATAATTGTTAGTCCATGCCTAGTTCCACCTCTAGATTGCAAAGGTGAACCCTAACATCCTAGTTTCTTTAATTATCATCTTAGACTATCGTTAATTATCACTTCATTCTTGTTTGTTTTAGTCTTTATCGTGGCATTTAGTTTAAAATCAAAACCCCTTCCTTGTTTGAGTTAAACTAGATTAATAGCGACCATTCCTAGTGCCAATACCGTCCTTTAGGTTCGACCCTTGCAAGCTACAACGAGCAATCATACACTTGCGAGGCTTACAAATTTAAAGCTATATCAAGTTTTTGGCGGCGTTGCCGGGGACGAAAAATTTGGATAGGATTAGTTGTTTACATCTAGGCTTAATTCTCCACAATAGATTCTCTAGAAATAAATCCCTCCTCCTATACCATCAACCCCCAAATTACAACCATTGAGATACCATTTCATCAACCTCATCATTCACCAAATCATTCCCCTCCTATCTCACCAAATTACATACCACCTAACTCACCAAAAGATAACCCAATATACAACATCCAAGCCGAAGACATGGGTGACCATCTAATGGGCTATTACAACTGGCTGGATCCTAACCGGTGTTGCACGACCATTAATTATGGGGCTCTTGCTCCTAATAACTTCGAATTGCGTCACCATGTAATCACTTACATTCAACAAGACACTTTCCATGGGATGAAGAATGAGGATGCTCACCAACATCTCACTTCTTTTAAATAGAACGCGGGTACTATCAAGAACAATGGTGTGACCGAGGAACAAATGCTACTTATGCTCTTTCCGTTGACTTTGACTTTGAAAGATAATGCTAAGAGGTGGCTAAATTCTCATGATCCGGATACTTTCACCACTTGGGATGCTTTTTCCAAGGCATTTATCAACAAGTTCTACCCACCTTCCAAGACCGCAAGGATAAGGCATGAGATCCAAACATTCAAGCAAAAACCCATGGAATCTTTGAGTGAAGCTTGGGAACGATTCCGAGACCTCCTTGCATCTTGCCCCCATTATCGGATCCCTAAATGGATGACCCCTCATAACTTCTTTCAAACACTTGAACAAAGGTTTAGGGACATGATAGTGGCGGCTTCCGGTCGTAACTTTGATAAGATGAACAATGCCGAGATCACGGAGATGATTCAAAACATTTCCGAAATGGAGAGTAGTTACTCAAGGGACAATGATTATGGAGGTGAAGGGTCTTAAAAGATGGAATTAGAATACAAGTCCTTATTGGATACTTTGACCAAGGAGTTTGAAGATTTCAAAATGGAGAAGAAACAAAATGAAGAAAAACGATCTCATGAGGGAGGGTCTAACAATTCAAGGGTGTATTACGTCCAAGAACCGAAGTCCTCTTCCCCAAGAAATCATCCACCTCAAATGCATTGTGAATATTGTGGAGGAGTGGGTCATACAATTGAATATTGCTTATCTATACCACAATATGAGTACTAACAAGAATGTAATTCTCTACAAGGCCAAGGTGGGCCAAGAAACTACTTTTACCAATGCCATGAGACATTTTACCGGGCGTTTCCAAACCAAGATTCAAAGCTCTCATATGTGGGTCAACCCATGGACCCTTATTACCAATAAACTTAATACATGCCACCACCCAAGCCGGACTGTTCTAGACAATACCAAGGCTAAGGCCAAGGTTCAAAATTTAGGGGTCAAAACCAAGACAACCAAAGCTACATTCCAGCTCACAATAGAAAACAACAACCATACCATCAACAATCCTCCAACCAACCTTACCAACAACAACCCTACTATCAACAACCATACCAACAATAACCATACAATAAACCATCTAATCCCAACTCTTCCATTGAGAAAATGCTAAAGGAGATGGAGGCAAGGGCCGAAAAGAGAGAAGCTCAAGCGGAACAACAATTTAAAAGCTTGAAAACCAAGATCTCCAATGTCCAAGAACACCAAAGGGCATTTGATTCTTACATGCCAACCCAAATCCTCCATCGTCACAAAGAGGTCCTAACTCATTGCCTCCTCAAGGTTCCAATCCTAGATATGAGCCAACGCCGTATCAACAAGCTCATGTAGTCCACTTGAGGAGTGGCAAGAAGTTGGAAGACCCATATCAAGACCTTGATAATGATTCCAAAAGGAAGAGAGGCAAAGCTAGTGGAGAAGATGAGAGCACAACCACTTCAACCTCAAGTAGGTATGAAACCACCAAAAAAGGGAAAGTGAATGGGCCGGCTCAAGATGATGAGAACTTTGTGTTGGAGCAAGTTGAAGTTGATGAGCCAATTCACAACAAAGAAAAACATTAAGTTCATGAAGCTTTGGAAATCCCAAAAGAAAAGACCACACCAAGCAAAGCATACAAGCCACCGTTGCCTTTCCCTCATAGGGCTAAGGGCATGAATGAAGAGAAAAATTTTGCTAAGTTTGTGGCAATGTTGAAGAAACTTGAGGTTTCCTTGCCTTTCACCGAGGTAGTGACACAAATGCCGCTCTACACCAAATTGCTGAAGGATGTGTTGACCAAGAAGAGGGAGATTGTTGATGACACTTTGCTCCCAATGGCAGGCTAATGTAGTGCCGTGTTACTTAACCGAATGCCCGAAAAATTGCAAGATCTGGGTAGTTTTTCTATTATTTGCATGGTTGGGCATGTGAGTGTGCAAAGAGCCTTATGTGAACTTGGTGAAAGTGATAGCATCCTTCCTCTTCTTATTGATAGGAAACTTGGTTTTCAAGACATGGTACCAACTTCTATGACATTACAACTTGCCGATAGATCGGTGCAATATCCAATAGGTATAATTGAAGATGCCGGGTTAAAGTGGGAAGTTTCTATATTCCGACGGATGTTGTTGTGCTTGATATTCACGAGGACCAGCAAACTCCCATCATCCTTGGGAGGCCTTTCTTGGCAACCGGAGATGTCAACATAAGTGTAAGAAGAGGCAAGCTCACGTTCACCGTAGGAGGTAGTGTGGTGGAATTTTCTTTGACCGGCGTAATGTCTCAACCAAAGTTTGATAGTGTGTATGCGGTGGATACTCTATAAGAGGTGATACATGAAGTGAAAGTTGAATGCCAAGGAGGAAAGCAAGAGGAGGAACTTGAAGATCCACCATCAAGTTTGCTTGAAGTTGAGAGTAAGGACTCTCCAAAGGTAGATCTCAAACCTTTACCTTCTTCCCTTGAATATGCTTTTATTGATAATGATAAGACTTACCCCGTGATTATCAATGCTAACCTAACGGCGTAACAAAAGGAAATACTCATGATTGTCCTTAAAGAGAAACAAAAGGCACCGCATAACACTAGAGGATGGATACAATCCCTATGCTCAACCCCAAAGAAGGTTGAACCAAAAGCTCATGAATGTGGTGCGTAAGGAAATTGATAAATTGCTTGAAGCCGAAATTATTTATTCGATAGTCGGAAGTGAATGGGTTAGCCTGGTTCAAATTGTCCCCAAAAAGGGAGGTATGACCGTGGTTGAGAATGAGGAAGGTACCCGACCGGTTACCGGTTATAGAATGTTCATTGACTATCGAAAGCTTAATTCCGCTTTAATCAAAGATCACTTTCCATTGCCTTTTATTGATCAAATGCTCGAGAGACTTGCAAACCATGAGTACTTTTGCTTCCTTGATGGTTATTCCGGGTTTTTCCAAATCCCCATTCACCCGGATGATCAAGCAAAAACTACCTTCACTTGTGCTTATGGTGTCTTTGCATATCGAAGAATGCCGTTTGGACTTTGCAATGCTCCCGGGACATTTCAAAGAGCTATGATGTCTATATTTGTTAAGCATCTTGAGAAGTCTATGGAGGTTTTTATGGATGAATTTACTGTCCATGACACCTCATTTGATGATTGTTTAGCGAACCTCTCCTAAGTGCTCCAAACTTGTATTGAGTACAACTTGAAATTAAATTTGGTAAAATGTCATTTCATGGTGCAAGAGGAAGTGGTTCTAGGTCATGTCATTTCTAAGAAGGGGATCCAAGTGGACAAAGCAAAAGTGGAGGTGATTGAGAAACTTCCCCCACCCACCAATGTCAAGGGTGTGAGGAGTTTCCTAGGGCATGCCGTCTTTTATCGCCGTTTCATCAAAGATTTTGCAAAAATAGCCAAGCCCCTCACCTCACTTCTTACTAAGAACACTCCCTTTGTATTTGATGATGTTTGAATTTTTAATAGGTTGAAGCAAGCCCTTTCATCGGCTCCTATTGTGCAACCTCCAAATTAGGACGTCCCCTTTGAATGGATGTGTGATGCAAGTGACTTTGCAATAAGGGCGGTCTTGGGTCAAATAGCTGATAAGAAGGTTCATGTTATATCCTATTTGAGAAAGACCTTGGACAACACCCAATGCCATTATACAACTACCGTGAAAGAAATTCTAGTGGTGGATTATGCCTTTGAGAAGTTTAGACCTTACCTCCTTTGTTCAAAGGTAATTATCTTTACGGATCACACCGCATTGAAGCATTTGATGGTGAAAAAGGAAGCCAAGCCGAGGTTGATTCGTTGGGTGTTGTTACTTCAAGAGTTTGATATGGTGATGAAGGACAAAGTGGGCCCGAGAATGTGGTGGCGGACTACTTGTCTAGGTTGAAACAAGAAGCAAGAGGTGATGAAGACGATGGAGTACCTATCAATGAATGGTTGCCCGATTAACTCCTTATGGAAATCACCAATTAATTCCCATGATACTCCGATATTGCTAACTATTTGAGTAGCGAGTTAATCTCGGAGGAATCCGACCATCAAGCAAGAAAGAAACTCAAATATGAAGCCAAGAGTTATGTGTGGGAAGATTCATAACTCTATAGAAGATGCAATGATGTTATTTTCCGAACATGAGTGACTCATGAGGAGGGTAGGCAAATCCTTTAAGAATGCCATTCAACTACTTAGGGCGGTCATTTATCCACCTCAAGGACTCAACCTAGAGTTCTACATTGTGGATTTTATTGGCCTTCTCTTTTTAAGGATGCCTATGCCTTTGTTCATTCTTGTGACTCATGCCAAAGGAGAGGTAATATTGGTAAAAGAGACGAAATGCCATTAAATAACATCTTGGAGATTGAACTATTTGATGTATGGGGCATTGACTTCATGGGGCCATTCCCCCACATCCTATGGCAACCAATACATATTTGTGGCGGTGGATTATGTGTCCAAGTGGATATAAGTTATTGACTCTCCTACAAATGATTCAAGAGTCGTTTCAAAACTTTTCAAAGAGTTTATATTCCCGAGGTTCGGTGTTCCAAGGGCCGTGATTAGTGATGGGGGCTCCCACTTCGTCAACCATACAATTTATGCTTTGCTCAAAAAGTATGGTGTTTGACACAAGGTGGCACTTGCTTATCACCCCCAGACTAACGGGCAAATTGAAGTATCAAACCGGCAAATCAAGCAAATTCTTGAGAGAGTAGTGAACAAGTCCCGAAAATATTGGAGTGCCAAGCTTCATGATGTGCTATGGGCTCTAAGGACCGCTTATAAGACACCGTTAGGCACCACACCCTACCGGTTGGTCTTTGGAAAATCGTGTCACTTACCTCTAGAGTTGGAGAACAAAGAAAAGTGGGCTCTCAAAGAGCTCAATTATGATCTTGACATGGCGAGGAAAAAGATATTTCTTCAACTCAATGAGCTTTATGAGCTCTGGATGGACGCATATGAGAATGCAAAGCTTTATAAGGAAAGGACCAAGCAATGGCATGAATCGAAAATTGTGAGGAAAGACATAAGTGTTGGCGACAAAGTACTCTTGTTCAACTCTAGATTCCGGCTCTTTCCCTGGAAATTGTGATCTAAGTGATCGAGACCCTTTGAGGTGGTTACCGTCTACCCAGATGGTTACAACGAGTTGAAAAATGCAGGAGGAGAGCATTTCAAGGCAAATGGCCAACGTGTTAAATACTTCTATAAAGGTCAACCAATTGATTCTAGTGGTGAAGTTGAGCTAGAGGATCCCCCGTCCTTGGGGGATGAGTAATTTTATTCTTGAACAAGTATTGGTTTGGTGGAGTCCCTCAACCACCAATTGTAAATAGCATGCATCTAGAGGTGGGCATAATCGTGTTTGGATCACTCATACTTGAGAAAAGAATAGTCAAGGGAAGCATGACTTTGAAATTTTTGGTTGAAAAATTTGTGTTGAACATTTGTCCCGAATCCCGGGGAAAATTCTGGGATTGAAAAACGGACCACATGAAAAATTGGGCCAAGTATGAAGTTTTTTACTGGATGAAAATGAGAGTGAAGAAAATGAAAAAGAAAGAATAGAGTTTTAAAGAAATTTTGAAGAAAACAAGCATCAGTGTGCCTCAGCCGGTTCACAGACCGGATGAGAGCACATCAGAAGACAAGTGTTGAAAAAGTTGAAAACAAGTATCAGGTGTTGGCAACGGTAGGCAGGCAGCCGACGCCCCCACCAACTACCAACACATCAGAAACCAAGTTTGTTTTAGAATGAAAATATGGGAGAAGAGGTGAGAGTCGGTAGGACAGCAGCCGACCAACCGACTATGAGCACCTCTATTGCATAACTTAGTCATTTTTGAGAGAAGGGTGACTCCCAACCGGTCGGTTAGCAGCCGGCTAGCCGGCTGAGAGCACCTGTATACCTTGCAATTGAGAAAATTGAAGTAGTAGGAGTAGGGAGCTGGTAGGTCGGAAGCCGGCCAACCGGATTTGAAGACAGAGCTGTGCTCCCAGCCGGTACCCCGGCTGCTGGTCTAAGGACTGGCGCAGAGCACTCCAAAACTGAATTTTTTTCCAAAATTGAAGAAGTCGTAGCCGATCCACAGACTGGCTGAGATCCCCTATATCGCCTTTAATTAGGTCGTGAATCACATTCTCTCATTCATTTTTCTCAATTTCTTTCTCTCTCAAAACACAAACTCCCTCAGATCATCAACAATCACCCCAAAAACCTTCAACTCCATCATCAACAATCATCCCCAAGCCTTTCTCCGTCAGCCTAAACCACCCAATCACAAAAAAGTGCCTCCAAAACAAACTAGGAAAGAATTAGAGGCGGAGCTTGAGGCGAGACTAGGAGAGGTGAGCTCCAGGGTTGGCCCCGACAAGGAGTTTCTCGAGATTATGTGGGTTGACAAACTCCACCGCGGTAAGTTTAATTTCTTTAAGCGTCGTCCTCACCTTCATTCCCATTTCATTTTTAGGCATTCTATGAGAGCCCTTGGTTTAGACAAAGCTACCCGTGAATTGTTTAAAGGCTTAGGGATGGATGCTATGTATGACCTCCACCGGAAAACTTACCCGAGACTAACTTGGGAATTCTTAAGCAACCTTCAAGTAGAGAAAAATAGGAATACCGGGATGGTGAGGGACATAAATGTTTTTCTACTTAACACCACATACAACCTCCCTTTGGAAAGGTTTTGTCGAATTTTTGGGTTGAAGAACCACAAGACTTACAAGCCCCCGGAGCAATTTGATCATGGGAGGGTTTGGACCCTTATTTCGGGGCTAGAGGATAGAAAGGGTGTGAAAAGACCGGCTACCATGTGCCACAATGCCCCTATTCGCATTTGGGATTGGTTCTTAGGGTGGACCATTTTTGGGAGGGACGAGTGTCACAATTTTCGAACCGGTGACCTTGAAATTTTGGGCTCATTCTTGATTCAAAAACCCTCTAAGTACGACATTAAAATTGTCCACCACCTAGCCTTACACCTTCAAAAGCTTTCAAATAACCCTTTCAAAAGAGTCGGGGTTTATGTTGGGGGTTTGATAACCCAAATTTTCAAAGAAGTGGTGAATGGTTTTGATGAGTCGAGGATGAGGTATGTACCGGGAGAATCCTATTTGACTAAGGATTACCTTTCTAGCTAGCTTGATTGGATCAAGAAGCGCCCCGAAGATGGTCTTGATTATTGGCAAGTCATGGGAATGAACTTCATCCCACTTCCCAGTGCTGATAGGATGCGAGTTCTTCCCGATCAAGATCTCTATCTCCTTCCTGTTGAGCAAAGCACCGACCAACCCCCACCTTCACCCGTGAGAACCTATAAGAGGGATCATCAAGGCCCGACCCATCCTCCTTGCCATTCGTCGAGCCACCCCCTTTTTTCCATCCTCAACCCACTCCATTTCCACCTTGGTCCCAATATAAACAAGGTGAGGGATCATCTAGTCAACCACCACAATATGCTCCCCTTGACCCCTTTTGATTAAGTTCATGGAGAATATGAACGTGGCCTCTCAAGTGGCGACTAGTAAGCGAGAGGTGTTAGGGAGGAAACTTGATCGGATCTACGTTTATCAAGCGGTAGGCCAATACCCGGTCTATGATGACATTTGTAGGCGGGGTTACCGGGAGGCTAATGACCCGCATCCTTCCTATTTTCTTTGGCCCAACGGAGGCTATCAGAGCCCTGATGGGGGGAGAGTCTATGGTAACCTCAACTTGCAAGACAATTACTACTCCTCCCCTATCTTCCTTCAGTAACTCGTCCATGAAGATGAGTAGCCGGTGGTGCAGAATGCGTAGTGGTTTGATAACATCGTCCCGTTCCTTGGTAGCGGGAGTGGAGGTAGGGGTGAGCATGTGGTGTCCAGTCACGGTGGAGATGAGACTGGAGAAGTCGAGGCTACCCCCATGACTACCGACGAGCTAGTGAGCGGTTGTAGTCGCATCTCGGGGTGGGTGGATCCTTAGACGGCCTTGGTGTGGCCCGTTCCCGCTCCCTTGCAATCCAAAACAGGTATAAATCCCTTGAATCCAAACTCTTTTATTTGTGCATAATTAGCTTAGAATTGCATTTAGGTAGATTGTATCATATGTCATGTAGTTGCATTCATTTAGTTTTGCATTTAGAGATTTAATTCCTTGTAATATATGCTTTCATATAGAAAATGCATTCATTAAGGATAGACCTTCATTGTTTTTAAATTTAGCATGTAGAATAGAATCATGCATTGTATTTTTTATTCAAAAATCCAAAAAAAAAATTGAAAAAAAAAATCACAAAAACAACAAAAACAAGTCATTTAATTTTCGAATTTCCTCCACACATTTATTTCCGAATAGAATTATGTAAATAAGTAAGTGTGGGGAGGAAATTCTAATATTTAAAATTCCAAAAACATCTTTTTAATTCAAAATATTTCAAAAAATACAAAAATATGTTATTTTTTTCGGAAAATGCCTAAAAATCCAAAAATATGTTTTTCCTATTTCTCATTTCTTCCCTTTGCTTCGTTCCATTGGGGACAATGTAAATTTTAGGTGTGAGGAGGGAAATATCCACTTTGTGAATATTTGTATATATTTGTTCATAATCTTTTGTAAATTTGATAAAATATTAAAAAAAATGCCTAAAAATTTTAAAAAAAAAAAATTAAAAATCTCAAAAACATGTTTTTATTTACTTGCATTGCATATATGTATATGTATATATATGTATATCTATATATATATATATATA
>VHZZ01010390.1:0-18298 GCA_009801015.1 Silene noctiflora | reverse complement strand
AACCACTCTTCAAGCCCAATGGGCATTTGAGTGAGGGAGCGTAATAGGAATATTTATAATAATTGGGCCACAACCATCACCTTAAGGTTTTGGTTGAGATGGTTCATCTATCACCATCATCATATATAATGTTTCTGGAACAATTCCGTACCCTTTTTCACCCACCTCTATCAATATCATAACACACGATTTCTCTAAACTACCGAAGTCGAAAGAATCGGCCATAACAACCTAAAGATAAACAAGCACATGCAAAATTTAATACTAAGTTAAAAAAATTATATCAGCAACAACATCAGAAACAACAAGTTAAATAACAACGAGAAGAAGGCAAATATGTGGTAAAACAAACAAATGCCTAAATAACAAATATAAGAACAAAAAAATGAGAAAAAGAACAGACATAAAAGAACTATTTTGTGATTTTCTAGGTTGGATCAAATAAGAAAATGCAGAGGGAATATATGCACTAGAGTAGTACAAACTAAAAGGTTTTTCTTGTGTTTACTGCTTAAGGGATTAAATTAGAAAAGCAACTCACCTGATTAAAGCAGCAACATATAAATGAACAGATTTACATTACTTTGTGATGTAATTAAAGTACTTTTATCAAAAAATAAATAAATGGTTATTTAGAATTATTTTTTTTAAATTGATTAACTTTTCGAGATCTATAATTTGACAAAACGAAAATGATTATTTAGAAATTTAAAATCGAAATTATGGTTGATTTTAGGTTTTTGTACAAAAAAACCCGACAAAACGTGAGTCGGCAATTCCTCCCCCCACCCCCCCCCCCCCCCAAATCATAGAGTGTGACGAGATAATCATTTAGAACAAAACTTGATCCATTCTGAATTCCGGTCTAGGTATTATGCTCAACTAAATTTTGTTATAGCGGCAAAAAAAGGTATGTTATACATGAATAACAAACATTAAAGTTACTATGTACATAAACTTAAAATATCAGATACCACGCGCAAAGTGGCAAAGTTCAGGGGTACTACGTGAATAATTATAACTTTAAAGAATAACTTGACACATACTTATAAGTTACTATTAGTTTCATGGCCAAAAAAAAATCATTAAAAAATTGGAGAACATTTATAAATGAAATCCTTAATTTTATGGTAAAAGAAAAATAATTTCATTAAAATACACATTTCAAAATTTTACTCAATTATCTTTGATTAGTTTTCCATTTTAGTTTTTTTGTTTCATATCAAAATACAATGCAGTGAAATCTAAAATATTAATGAGGAGCCGATTTAAAATGTATAAGTAATACCCTAAAAATAAAAATAAAAACTTTATATATACCGCACATGCGCAAGATCTACACTAGTGAAGAATTATCACTTGTATAAGTAAGACACTACTTGTAATATTTAAGGGTCGTTTGGTTGACAATGGGAAATTGCAATGCCCAGGAAGATCCAATTACTATGTTATTCTATTTCATGCGAATTTGGAAAAGTTGTTTGGTTGCACGTGGGAACTCCAATCCCATAGGAACTTCCACTTACCTAGGGGGGGCTAGGCAAGCAACTTCCTCTATTATGGAGGAATTAGAGTTCCTAGGAAGTTCCAATTCATGTGAATTGGAGCAACCAAACAATTAACTATTTTTACACTTCCCATGAATAACAATTCACGTGTTTTTGATGGGCAATCAAATAAGTCCTTAAAATTCGTTAAATTAATATTTTAAATTTTGAAATCTTAACCGAGGTGACTCATGAGGAATTATCACTCGTATGAGTAAGACACTATTTGTAATCATTCTATATGTTTAGATAGAGTCAAATATATAATTGAAATTCGTGAGAACAAGTACAAGCTATTTATAGCGACCTTCAATTAAATATGTAGGTAAAGTAAGAAACCTTATTACCACAAATTCATCGTAGTATTGCATGTTAATTAAAGTGGTTGTAGGATTTGGTGACATAAAATGAGTGTAAGACTTGCGTGGTTTCAAAAAAAGAAAAGGCAAAAAAATAAAAAACTATTTATAAATTTTATTTATGATTTTAATGATTTCTCATGAATACCTTCATTTTATTCAATTTTAGTAGAGCCTTCATAAAAAATATGGAGCTTTTATTGTGTGATAATTTGATTATTTTTATTTAAGTTCACTAAAATAATTTCTTTATATATGAGTAGTTGTGATTAACACACACATCAATTCATAGTATTCATCTACTCTTTTTTCCGGTTTGGTTTAAATAAACTACATTTCTATGTTGTTTTGATCTCTTTGTGGATTTCTTTTTTTTTTTTTTTAGATTGTGATACCTTTTTTTTTTTTTTTTTTTTTTTTTGTAGAAACATCTCTCGGTGGATTATTAATTCTTTTGATTACTAGCGAGTAGTCAAGGGAAAATCATCAAAACTTTAAAGGCAAAAAAGGTATCCTAATAAATATCGCCGCTCTTTGAATGCTAAAATACGCGATAAAATGTTCATATAAGTATAATGTTTAAACGTAGTTGCTAATTGATAAAATGACATCGTTAAATCCCCAATGTGGGTATAAATTGTTTCTTAGTGATGGGAGAGCCGAGGAAAACAAAATGGAGTAGAATGAAATAATTACTGTAAACTGTGTATGATGTAGATATTATGATCATCACAGTAAAGAATATTCGAGAGAATATTTGAGAGAATTTTATTTCATATATTTGTGTGTAATACAATTGTGTTATTACATAAGGAGGATAGAGTATAAATATAGTAGTTGCATATTAACTACCTGACTTAGTTTGTTACAATAGTTAGTTATGATATCTCTAACTACCTGACTAACTAACTAACTAACATATTCACAATTACTCCCTGAGTCTCTGCTCAGAATGGAGTTATGAATTGCATATAATCAACTACAAGTGCATTGTAACAAATGTAAACTTTTCTTTTGATACTTTGGTATATAATTAAGTACATTTTGAGATTATTTAATCGATAATGCATGCTCAAATTAGGCACAATTTTAATGTCAAATTAAGCAAAATTTTATATAAACAATATTTTCATCTCCTTGTGTGCAAAAGTGACTAATTCAAAACTTTATTCATCGAGTCAAATATGTAATAGAACTATTGAAAGTTTGAAACTCAAGGACAAGTATCAGCTAACGCCGGCTTTCAATTAAGAAGGCACTGTAAAGAGAACTTATTACCACGAAATCGCAGTAGATGAGACATACAAGCACTGAAAAACCGTTGTATACTGTACGGTCTTAGATGATCGTCTGTGTAATATTATTGTAGTAGTGAATGTTGGCAAAAGGGCTTGGTGAGGACATCAGCAACACGTATCTTCATTGCCGAAAAAAATCCAGCAACCGAAAAAATCAATTTGTATCAACTACGAGTATTTTTTAACCAGAAAACCTACACTAGACAGATCATAAGTGCATATATTACAGTCTCACAGTAAAACCAATTTCCCGTAATACAAATTCTCAGCCCGTCATGGGTCTCATACTCATGTACATCACCAAACTCATAAATATAGTGATTAGAAGGTCAATAGTCAATAATACTGATGTAAAGAGCCTCCTGGCTTATGCGGGTCTATCATCGGTAGCTACTTCTCTGACATCTGAGATAGTTGACTCTGTAGCCTGAATATCGTTCCATTGATGATCATCGGTTGGGTGGACAATGCCTTGACTTCCTTCTGATATGCGGAGGTCGCCATCCTCCGTGATTGGAACTGATTTTGAGATGCTTAAACATGGTTTGTCTACGTTTTCGTCTGATGAGTCGACATGTTTGGTTAGCGAACGGGTATCACTCATATCAGAAGGAGGTTCTGTCTTCTCACACACTTCCTTTGTTTCCATCTGCTGCTGCCTGTTAGGTTTGAAATAAAGGACATAAGATGCTCACATAATGCATATGCAAAAGGAAATCACACACACGATAACAAAGGTAGAACAATCCCTGGGAGTATGTCGTCTATAGTGCCCTGAGATATGCGACGATTTCACTAATTCCACTATGGTGACTTAAATTTTGAACAATTTCAGCAAGAATCCAAGGATTTAGAATTAGCTGAATGAAGGATTATCATTAGCCTGGTCAGACATATTATCAATGATGGGCATGATGGCTAAGATCATTACCTTTGAACCTTCGCTTGCAATGCTTCAATGTATAACTTAAGGTCTTCCTTTTCTAGCAAAGTTGCGGACTCTCTTTCTGCAGCTTCCTTGATTTTGGTCTCAGCATCTATCTCTGCATTTCTGGCCTTCTCCTCAGCTCTCACGACAGCTGCTTCTAAAATCACAACACGGTCTCTAGCCTTGCCCAGCTCAGTTCTCCATAGATGTGCCTCCTGAATAGCCGAGTCTCTCTGCTTAACCAGCTGATCTTTTTCTTTACTTAGTTCCACGGCTTTTTCTTCACATTCTCTCAACTACATATTCAAGTAGTATCCCACAATCAGACTTCAGGAGGGAGTTACATTTTACACGGTAAAAGTAAGTCCAGCAAGAAATTTGATCAGGACAAAGGAGGACGCAAACTGGAAACATATAAGAACTTCATAATGTATGAGATGGATTCAAAAGGAGAATAGCATATAAACTTGGAAAATACTTGTAGATATGTAACATATTAACATCCAACCTATCAACAAAATAAGAGTGTATGTTATATATTCAATGGATTTTTCAATAAGGCTAATTGTTAATGGACTTGTTTTATCGATAAGACCGCTCTACAGTCTACACAACAATTTGCGAAATTGCAAAAGACATTATCGGAAAGAGATGATAGAAACATATTTCCATTGATTTCATCAAGCTCATTAACCCAAGAAAACAAACACAATTTTTAGGAATGCACAATCAACAGTACCTTGGCCGTAGTAGATTCCAACTGTTTTTCAAAGCTTTGTTTCAACTGCTCTTTTTCAGCAAAAGCAACTCTCCTTTGATCATCCATTGTATGAGCTGCAGAAGCTGCAGCCTCTGCAGCTTGAGCAGTATCAGATAATTTTTCTGCTAATTCCATTATTGTAGAATCCCGTGCTCGCAGCTCACGTGCTAAATTCTGCAATTCTTCATCTTTGACCCTTAGAGTTTCCTGAAAAGAATTATTTTGCCAACTTTAGAAGCATGAAGCCTCAAACTAATAACTCAGATCACGAGAAAGGCAATTATCCATGTTTGGTGTTTACAGTAATCCTACCAAAAAGGTACGGAGTAATTTTCCTAAAATTCTCAGTTTGTCTGTCTCAACATCAATATTTTTCGACCAACTCAGGTAAACTTTGCCTCGATGAAGAATACTTAATAAGAAAAACGAAGCACTAACAAATCATATTCCATTCCTTTAGTTGAACAGAAGAGAAAAAAAAAAAAAAAAAAAAAAGACAAATCAATATATGCCAAAATTTCAGATGGTCTTCAAATGCTAAAAATCTAATACATGGAAGCGGTTACATTTGCATATGAAAGAGACAACTCAATAATATTGTACTAACCTCCATTTCAAAGTTTCTATTTATTTCACATAGTATGTGAGGAGAATTTTGAACAATGGGAAGAATATGAAGAAATGGAGGGAGTGCTATGTTCAAAAGCATACCTTCATGATTGCTGTATCATCCATTTGGCTGTCAAGGGATTTATTAAAAACTGATGCTCCCAATGTATTTCTCAAGGTAATCTTCATAGCTGCTTCAATTTCTTTCGTTGCTTCCAGCGCTGTTGAGTTTGCAGCAGCAACTACAGTAGCGACTGTCCCAAGTTGAGCAGAGCCACTTCCACTTAATGAATTCACAGCCTCTTTATGTGCTTTCAAAACCAACTGACTTGCACTTTTGTCATCAACAATGTCAAAAGAGAGAAACAAAACGTCATACTACAAATTATGCATTCTAGGAGTTTCGATAAGGTTCATTGATGCAATTATCTAACAGTAATATCTGAAATACAGACCTTGCAACCTGCAAGCAAACTAAGATTGCCCTGTTCTTTTTAACTTCGATAATAGTGTCTTAACATTGAACTTCCGTAACTTTTGACTCAGATATCAAAACACTGATTTACGTTAAATCAGAATGACTTGTGCACAGATATTCAGAATTTCACTTGTTCCTAATACCAAAGGAGTTTTTGAGTTTCACAGGGCCCAAAGTAAATCGGGTCAGTTTCATATGAGAAGTGCAGGCCTATACTAGCATTGGTTCAATAAGCAAGCTCACTGTAGTCAATAAAAAGTAAAAACAACATGAAGCCCCGATATTTTTCTCTTTTGAAAACTTCTTGCCTTGAAATGGTCGATACAATTTAATACACTTCTCCCCTCTCGCTCAGACTTTCTCACACAAAAGAGAACGAGAAAGGAGTGAAAAAGAGAGTATGGGACAACAACAAAAAGAGAACAAGAAACAACAGAGACTTACTGTAATGTTGATACCCAGGCTTTAGCAGCACCAGGGGTTTCCGCACAAAGAAAATAATCCTTTTTCTGAGGAGTTCCAATATCTGTAAATCTTTGTTAATATAAATGATATGCTTTTCTCATCCATGACTCTTTCTTAAGCATCTTTATTCTCTAGTGGGTTATTTCAGAAAAGGAATATATTTTCAAACTACGAGAAGATAAAAGGTGTACAGTAATATAACATAAATATTTGTTAAGGATACAGATGCAGCACCCATCATACTTCGGTAATCCACTGAAGCAGGAAGAAAACGGAGAACCAAAAATAAGCATCTCATTCTCACAAAGATCAAACACAACAGCTTACTAAACCACAACCAAAATCAAATATACATACTGAAAATTCACAGGAGACAAGGCGATTGAGCTAGTAGCGTCAAATATGATGGTCCCCTTGACATTTGGTTCATTTCTCCTCATCCTGAAATGGGTTTCAAATAATTAAGGAGTGCTAGTGTCAGCAAAGGATATAAAATTAACCAGGAATAATTGAAAGGATGTTATATACAACTAATACAAGTATCACTTACTTGTATTCCATTTTCCCAGTGCTAGGATCTAAAATCACCCACCGCTCATTCCATTTCCTCAACTATAAATAAGTCACAGAGGAAAAAGAAAAATAAGGGAAAAAAGTGGTCCATTTTTTAAATTTTTAGCAAATAAATGAGGCTTGTCGATTCAAAAATAAGAACTTGACATGACTGTCAAATATGACTCCGACGGATTACAGTCATTACACAACAGAACTCTTTATTAGGGACGTGTAAACAAGCAGTTAAAGACGGTTACACAGACACTAAACTTGACGGATACAGCTGGAAGGCAGCTTTCTGAAAGAAGAATGTAGTGAAGACCTAAACGAGACTCATTTCGTGTGTAAGATATGCTCAGAATTGTGTCAGCCGCATTGTGGTGTATATAAGGAGGAGGGTACCACGTAGGCTGTCTTCGCTAGAACAAGTCATTAGTCACAATCTTACTCAACACCATCATCTAAGCAAAAGCTCCAACCTTTGAAGGAACCTAGCATTTTTGAAATGAAATTGACTACTAGGAAAGGTGGATATCAATCCGATCCTGAAGGTTTCTACTTTCTACATAAATGGAGATCTCAAGAGTTGCCTATGCATAGGTAAAAGCAGTAGAAACTAGAAAGCTTGTTTTTGGATGCAGTCGAGGAGTCCCTACTAATGGAGATGTAATTGTTCAAGAATAAGACGTAACTCTATACAATACTTAGAGATGGTAGCAACATGAAAGGAACCGTTAGCAGAAAGACGTCATTAGAACAATCTCGTATATTCCTCATGGCAATGATCCTATACTATCCAGCTACGCAAGTCCAAATTTGCGGCTTTATGGCTATGTATGATTATCATGTTGGTTTTATGGGGGATGCAAGATGCCAAGGTCCATGGCCTACAGTTAAAGCCATATCTCAGGGAAACCACAAGCCAACTTTCTTCGTCAAGCCATTTAATATGTACATAAGAGTACCATATAAAACTCCTACCTCACAAAAAAATGGCAAATCTTCATTTCAAAAACTCGTTATCCGCCTAATTACTACCAAACACACAAGCCAATCAAGATTTCCACCAAACTCAGCCATCAAAACTCTAAAGCAAACACTGCTCAAAAGTCCACAAGATCTCCTAAACTTTTTAAGGTTCAAATTAACACTCAATTTTCAGCCATTATACATACATACTAAACCTAGCTCAACAATCAGCTAAATTGTTCGGAACTCGAACAGCAAGCTAATCAAGATTCAGATCACTGATCTCAACCATCTTAACTAAACACAACTCAAACTTCCCAAAGATCTCCCATTTCCAAAGTTTCTAATGTCCAAATCAGCACTCAATCTTCATTCATCATACACACACTAAATCCTAACTCAACGAACAGCTAAATTGTTCGAAACCCAACACCAAGCTAATCAAGAAGGAATCCCCAAATTCAACAATCAACAGTCAGCTAAATTATTCAAAACTCGAACACCATACCAATCTTCAGACTTCAGACATCATTTATACATACTGAATCCTGGCTAGAGGATCAGCTAAATTGTTCGGAACGTGAACACCAAGCTAATCAAGATTCAATCACCAAACTCACCAACCTTAAACTAAACAACTACTCAAAAAAATCTACAAGATCTCCCATTTATAAAGCTTTCAAGGTCCAAATTAACACCAATCTTCAGCCATTATACCTACACACTAAATCCTAACTCGATGATCAGCTAAATTATTCGAAACTCAAACAACATACCAATCCTCAGTCATTATATTATAAATACTAAACCCAAGCTCGACAATCATCAAAATTGCTTGAAACTCGATCGCCAAGCTAATCAAGATTCCAATCACCAATCTCAACTTTCTAAACCAAACACAACTCAAAAATTCCACAATATATCCCATTTCCAAAGTTTCTAGTGTCAAATGAACACCTAATCTCCAGTCATTACATATACACACTAAACCTAGCTCGACAATCAGCTAAATTGTTCGGAAATCGAACATCAGGCTAATCAAGATTCCAATCACCAATCTCAACCATCTATAGTGAACACCTTTCAAAATGTTCATAAGATCTCCCATTTTTAAAGCTTTCAAGGTCAAAACTAACACCCAATCTTCAGCTATTACACATACTCACTAAATCCTATCTCATTGATCAGCTAATTATTCAAAACTTAAACACCATACCAATCTTCAGCCATTATATATACATACTGGCGATACTGCATCCCAGCTAGAGGATCAGCTAATTTGTTCAGAACTCAAACACAATTCTAATCAAAATTTCAATCTCAAAACTGAACAATCTAAACTAAACACTACTCAAAAATCATGAGATCTCCCATTTTTCAAGCTTTTACGATCCAAATTAAACCGAATCTTCAGCCCATTACACACTAAAATCTAACTCAATGATCAGCTCAATAATTCGAAACACAAAGATCGGCTAAATTATTCGGAACTCAAACACCATACCAACCTTCAGGCATTACATATACACACACATAATCGTAGCTCGATAATCAGCAAAATAGTTTGAAACTCGAACACCTAGCTGATCAATATTTTCAATCACCAAACTCCACAATCCAAACTAAACACTATTAAAAAAGTTCACATGATCCCCCATTTTTCAACCTTTTACGGTCCAAATTAAACCGGATCTTCAGCCATTACACATATAGACAGTACATCAAATCGTAGTTGCTAAATTATTTGAAACTCAAACACCACACCAATCTTTATCCATATACACACAAATTAGTACCTCTCAACGATCAGCTAAATCATTCAAAACTCGGACACAACACAACAAACAAATCCAAAACAATCATTCAACCCTAACCAAACACATAACAGTTAAATTCAGATAAATTATAGACTCGGATCGCTTAAGCAGCTGCCATTACATATACACACTAAATCCTAGCTCAACGATCAGCTAAATTATCCGAAACTTGAACACCATACCAATCTTCAATCATTACATATACACACACTAACGTCTAGCTCATCGATCAGCTAAAGAAATCCAAACTCGAACACAGCAAACAAATCAATAAAAATCAATCAACCCTAACCAAACACAACACTTAAATTCAGAGAAATTACAGACTCGGATTGCTTAAGCAACGGCCATTACATATGCACACTAAATCCTAGCTCAACGATCGGCTAAATTACTCGAAACTCGAAAACCACACAACAAACAAATCCACATCAATCAAACTAATTAAACACAAAACAATTAAATTCAGATAAAATAAAAGACATTACGGTTTCGGATCGCTTCAGCAACGGTCCTTGCAGTAAACTACGACCAGAGCTAGAAGCTAATTGTCGTTTGATCTTGTCAAGACTAGCTTCAGTATCTCCAACTTTCTGCAATTAATCAAAAAATCATTCAATCAAATTCAATTCAATTTCAATTGATCAAAATGTTTTAATTTCTCAAATAATTTGTTCAACTAACTTCAATTAATTACATGCGAAATGATTGCAATAACGAAGAAATGAAGGTGAAGAAGAATTACAGTGGAATCGCCATTGGACGCCATTGATGGAAGGAAGTATTGAGGTCGGAAATTGGGGGAATTTATTAATGATTAAATATTAGGAGAAGGAAGTTTGGGAGAGTCGTAATTTTACTCGAGACTGGTTGTTGGAAATAGTGATGATGTTAGTCTAATGAAAGGTGTTTTTTGGTCATGCTTTTTTAAGGTCGTTGCTTCATTAGTTGGGTTACTTGGGTAAGTTACTAAGTTTGCAAACTATTTTTGTAACGTTTCTTACAAAATTGGAAATTTCCATGGTAGGTTTTGGGTTTAGGATCGTCTCGTAATTTAAATTTAAATAAGTTTTTTTTGTGATGGTGAATATGACTTACTTTAATTTAAATTTCAATAAGTCTCTTCAGTGATGGGTGAATATGACTCACTCAAATAGACAAGACAAATATAAAGTACCTAGGGAGATATAAATATCTTTTTTTTATCACTCATGTGATATTTGGCCCGTCACAAGCTTGTGACGGCTATTGTCCGTCACAAATGAGAATTTGTCTTTAAATTTATACTAGGTTTTAAGAAATGAAAATAACATCTCATCTATACTGGGTATTTGTTTATATTTGGTTTTAGAAAAAAAAAAATCAAGAAAAAAGGGAGAAGATCATTTGTGGTGGTAATGTGGTATTAAGACAACTAGTTAATATAGAAAAAGTAAACAACTTATGTGGTGGATGAGAATTAGACCTTCAACTTCATGGTTGGAGTAAGAGAGCTCATACCAGTTAAATATAGAAAAGTAAACAACTTATGTCGTGGGTGAGAATTAAACCTCCAACTTCATGGTTGGAGTAAGAGAGCTCATACCACTTAAATTAATTCTTATTCTCAAATTAAACAAATAAATGAAACACCCTAAAATATAATAAGTATAAGCAAATGATCGGACGATGAAGTATGAAAAAAACATATACGTATTGTAATTATGTATTTGCGTATTCCGTACTATTTTCCCGCCTTACCGTAGTTGACCCTCGCTTCAATCATCAGACATCTTACCCCTTTTACAAGACTACAACTACAACTCTGAATAAAGACGTAGATCAACCTCACGTAACTATATGATACACATCAAAAATGAGACTAAGGGTAGCTTAGTCATTTTCCTTTTGTTTCTTATTTTCCAAGTCATTAGTAGCCTATATAAGAGCATTAGTTACCTTGTAATAGTCAAATCAATGAATTTTATGAATGAATGTATGAGATTTATCTCATTTGGGTTAATAGAATCTAGGTGTAAATTACACTACAATTCTGTTAAATTGGGTGGCCTATCAATCTTTGATTGAACAGTCGCATTTTCTATCCCTTTTATTCTCGTCTTAATTTAGATCGTATCATTAATGATACGATCCATTGCAAATGTCCCACATTGGTCATGAAAGAGACTTGTGTGGGGTTTATATAGAATTGGGCTCTACCATCCTTTGAGCTAGCTTTTGGGGTGAGTTCTCCCAATATATGTAACACTATATAACCTCACCCAAATCGAAAGTTTCACATAAACTACTCTAGAAATTCCATCTATGAGAATGAAATTTTACAATTAAGTTTTACTTGTTGGTTCATTTCTATTTTAAATCTTAAAAATTCATCTAAATTCAGTACAAATCGGTTCAAAGAACTTGGGTCTAAAAAAGGCCTAAATCCAACAAAATCAATCCAAATAATAGTCATCCAAATGGTCCAATGGATCATAATTCCATGATATCCATTCACATAAATTTCCCTCTCAACTCAAAATTTCAAAAACTCCTTTTGAGTCCTTTCTATGTCTGAAGGTAAAACCCTCAAGAAATCAAAATCAAACATCATTTCACCTTCAACATCATCTTTCAAATTCACCTAAACTCAGGTCATTTTCCTTCAACCTCTCCATCTTCTCCAACACTAGATTTTACTTAATTCAGATGACATGCCATTAACTTACTGCCACGTTTTCTCTTCTCTTTGGCGTTCTTTTCTTGCCATGGGTTGTTTTTTCGACTGTTTCCGTGTTCGTAACGATCCTAACCGTCCTCGTCCTCGTCCTCGCTCCGTCCCTGACTCCTCTCCTCCTCCTCCTCCGAACGCTACAGTTTGTATTTTCGTCATTTCTGTTTCTTCAATTTATCCTATATTTGATTCAATTTGTGTTCTTTGATGTTATTACTGTCATTTACACTTTGATCGGAGTAATCTTTTTGTCATTTTTTATTATTATTTTACGAGACATTTGATTCGTTTAGACTTTAATCGGAGTAATCTTGCTAGCATTTTGGTTATTTTGACGAGTAATTAATGAATTCTGTATATATAATTTACAGCATTGCTCTGTCAAAATGATTTGATGTTAAGAGGATATTCGATTGATTCAAGCTGCGCTCTTGGACGATGTTGTTTTCATTTTGATCGGAGTAATGTTGCTGTCAATATTTTAATTCTTTATGTAATTTGCAACATTGCTCTATTGAATTGGTTAGCTGTTAGAGGGTATTAGATTGATTAAATTTGCGTTCTTTTATGATTGATGTTGTTTTAGACTGATCGTAGTAATTTTGATGTCGTTTTATTGAATCTTTCTCTAGTTTGCAGGACTGCTCTATGGATATGATTACATGTTTGAGGATATGTATTAGATTAAATAAATTCGCGTTCTTTGATGATGCTGATGTGGTTGTAGACTGATCAGAGTAATTTGCTGTATTTTTCTGCCGAATGGATAGCATTTTGGACAAAAAATAGATTTCTTTCTTGTGTTTTCTGTAGTTATTTAGTCGCGGAATTTTACTGTTAGACTCTCTTGTACACTGGCTTGATTTTTTCAATCGGTGATAGTTGATCAATCATGAATTTTTCATAGTCATCTTCGTTTCTGTAACTTTCTCCTAACAATTCTTGGATCAGATTCTGCTGAAAAATGTCTGCTCTTTTTCTGTGATTTTAAATTAGACAGTTTTCTTTTGTCAAATAACATTTGCAATGTTGTGTTTCTGTTGGAGTTGAAATATACGCGGTTAAGTTTTATTGTTGATGATTCAGGAACATGTGGCGGAAAAGATTCATCTTTCGTCTTTGTTCACAGCTGAAGGTACATATCTTTCTCGAGTTTAAATGCTGGTATAAGTGTTGTTAACTTTATGGCTGTTACTAATTGATCTAATGTGGGACCTGCACAGAGAAAACAGAATGTGTTGTGACAGAGCAAGAGAACCTTGTACCGCCAGTGGCTAGGTTGGATATGGATGAAAGCCTCCTGGAAGAAGTAAGTTCTCATGATAGTTCTTGATGATTTCTGTTCAAACATGTTATTTCTTTGTCGTACTTTTTTGTCCATGGTGAAATTGAGGGTTAACTCCTAAAGTAATAGTGTGCATAACTCTGAAAAGTCTTTACTTTTGTTAGTCTTGGGCTCGTTGCTGTCGGAGTTGAAGATATTTGAAAGCATGATGTAGGACTGTAGGGTGAACCGAACTTGTGAGCATGCCTGGTATAGCGTCACCTATAGGTATTTTCCGTTCATGTCTGGCAAAAGAAGGTAAGGTACCTATTAGAGGATGCCAAAATCGCTGTGATCACCGCTTCATATCAACCAAAAGCTGATTATAGCTAACATTGACATAGGACTACAGGGTGAACCGAACTTGTGAGCATGTCTAGTATAGCATCACCAATAGGTATCTTCTGCTCATGTTTGGCAAAATAAGGTACCCATTAGAGGATGCCAAAACCCCTGTGACCTTGCTTTCATGTCAAAAAAGCTGATTATAGCTAACAATCATAATGAGATGTTGTTTGGGAGATATGTCTCATGAATTGCATAAACCATATTAGCAGAAGTATAATCGGTGGGCTGCCACTTATTTTGTGAAAGTTTGAGTGGATGCATGAATAATACTAAAGAGCGTTTTCGATTATTCCCGCGAAAAATCTTCTACTTAAATGCAGCTAGGGTGATGGTTATTGCTTGGGGGAAAGGTGTTTTCTTAAAAAGATATTGACTGGTATCAGTTGTATGTACTTTGTGTTACCAGGTTCAACTTCTAAAAGCATGTGGCACGCTACCTCACACTCCCGTAGAAATCCGAAAAGCAGTCAAATTCTCTGATCAAGTGGAGAAATCAGATATGAAAAGGCCTCTGATTGCTCTGCAATCTGAACCAGAAACTCCTGCAGCAATTCCGACAGATGAAGCTCTGCTTGAAACTTTTGAGAGTGCAAATTCAAAAACACCAGAGACTCCTGAAGAGAACCATAAGGTGGAATTTGTTGCTGAAAATTCAGAGAAAGCACATGTTCAAGTACCGAGCTCTGTGATGAAGGCTTCACCGTATGCTACCCCAAGAAAGATAACAGATGACATGCAGACACCTGGAACAGTTTATGCAACAAGTATGAAGAGTCTAACTCAAGGGAATGGTAGAATACGATCCCAGTACGTTTACACAACCTTAAACCCTATTGACAGCTTATCTCAGCTTGAAGATTTGAAGGAGGAACATTCTGAAACTACTTCGCCTGTTGTGGAGTCCAGTCAAAAACCTGTAAATAACGAGTCATTAGGAGATGCTACTTTATCGTCATGGCTGAAACCTCCACCGGCCTATGGTGATGGTCAAAACCAGGAAGAGAACATCAGAAAGCCTAATGGTCGAAATATTCCCAGGGATAGGCCTATTATTGGCTTGGTTGCTACACACTGGAATGAACAAGAGAAGACTCCCCATGTCCCGCCAAAGTGGTTTGATGGCAATGGAATTCCAAATTCAACGACTAAATACAAGGAGGTTGTTCTCTTCACTTTCATAATACGGTTTTCACTATCATTTCGTCATATCTTGCTTTGCTAAATACCTGTGGGTTTTCCAGGATCAGAAAGTTCGTTGGCATGCTACTCCATTTGAGGAAAGGCTGGAAAAGGCACTGTCCGAAGAAACATGTGTTCCCCAAAGGTAAGCATTTCCTTTATATTCGCGTTGTACGGAACATTTTTCTTGCACATTGTTAGGCCTGATATCACATGATTATTTATAGGGGTATAGCCAATATTCTGGCCTTTGCACCTTATAATACTCGGAAATCTTATCCGCTCTTTCATTGTAGGAAGTCGATCTCAGGGGCACCACTAATTTTTGAGGAACTGGAAGGTCCTCAGGAGGATACAGCTTCATCCCAGCTAAATACAGCTCCAAAAACGGTGGTGTCTTTCTGAATACAAGCCAATATGTTATCAAGACATCTCAAATCATGTAGTGTAATAAGCTCGGTAAACGTTTTTAATGTTCCCGAGTTCTTCTGAGGATATGCTGTCTCGTGATTTGAATATTTTGCAAGTGATTTATAGTACAAATCCAATCATCTTGACTGGGTTTGTGCAGTGAAGATACATTTACTATAATTCCTAAGGATTCAGACTTGATTAGTGTATTTTTCAAGCAACATTATATATCGAAAATGTATATAGAAGTAGAGAACTTTTGAACATGTGCTTATTCACTTGCAGGTTGCTATGTGATTAGCTAAATGGCTTGCTATCTTCTCCTTTGTAGTAGTTTGACCTCCATCGATGCTCCTCGGAGCCTAATATTTCATCGTTCTAGTAACATCAGCCTCCAATAGATTATATTTATTGAAAGGGGTCGATTACAAGGAGATGGTAGTTAATTAATTGTCGCCTATGGACTGAATTCTGACTAACACTTCGTTCTAGAATTATCAATGAAGAACATTCCACTCTCAAATCTCATTGCGCAATAACATCAATTACATTATACACAAAAATTTTTGAGAGACGGTCTCCTAATAGCGTTATTGAGAGACCTCTCATATGATGAGAAGATAGAGTTACTTAATTTCTAATTTTCATGTTATGTCTCCTACTAATTTAGTGGGAGACGGTCTCTCACGAGACCTACTGTACGTCATATCACAATGATAAAACGTAAGAACAATTGTTAGAACACATTGGTTGATGATGCCAAATTTCTCTTATTATTTGATTGTTTGCTCTTAGTTGAATTACTTAGTGTTTGAAGCAATCAAATGACTTCCAAGCATGCCAAATGATCAAGATGAAGTCACGACAAATAAATCCCCTAAGCCTTAGTTGAATGTTGTAAATGAGTAAGTGTAACATTCTTTTTTTAGTCAAGTGGCTGCAAAACCATGCAATAGTGTATTACACTGTGGTTTCTGATACGGTAGTTGGAGAATGTTTGAAAATTTTTATAAAAACATGCAGACTTTGATAAGATTTCTTGTTTTCAAAAGATACCATTTTGCAAATTTGAAGACAAAAAGAATATGCTTTGTAAGTTGTTTTAAAGATACCAATCTTATTTATACAAGTTGATCTCAATGCCAAAAATGGGGTTTTTTACTTTTATCACTTTTGATAAGATTTAGAGTTCCCATATTTTATGGAAAACACAAATTACTTTGAAAATAGACGGCTTTCTTGAACCTTGCAAATCTGATATTTCTTCAAAGAGTTTTAAATGAGATAATGTTTTTTGTCACTTGGACAATAGATGGTAGAAGTGTTTTTAGGATCCTTTCTTTATACACTTATCCTTCTATAAATAGTTTCCTGTTTTCTCATTTATTGCTTAAGACTTTCCAAAGCATTTATTGAAAACTCTTGCAAATCATTTGTGCATTTAAAACTTTGTCTTTCAAACATTTGCAAAGCGTTTTAAGTCTTAAAGTCTTCTACAACGTAAAACTCCAAGTATCAGTTCGCTGCACCTGAGACATAATGAGTTTGTTCCATGATTCTCGTGTTTAAGTCTTAATTATAATCTCCATGTTCTTAAGTGAACCACTGAGATTCCAACTCTGTAAACCAATGAGATAGAACCCATAAACTCTTGAAGCGGAGTAGCTTTAAGTTTGAGTGCAACCGGAGTAGGTTGATGAGTTATTTTCATTGTAAAGGGTTTAATAAGTTTGAGTAAATTTCTAAACAAGCAATAAAATAACGGTTGGACGTAGGCCTCGGAGTAGAGGTTGAACCAATTTTTTAAACATCGTTTATTTGATCATTTACTTTTATCTTCCTTTACGTTATTTAATCTCGTACAACTTTCCGGGAGTTCTGTGTCACAATCATCAATACTGTGACATAAACTTGTTGTTTCTTCTCGTGAACTTATCATTCATTAAGTTTCTCAAATCAAGTACTTCATATCTCTTACTAGTGCTACAAATTAACCAAGTTAAGACAAATTTTTTAAAAGGTACACCTAATTCACCCCCTTCCTCTCTTAGGCGTTAATCGTTCTTAACTCTTCAACAATTGTGAAAAATATAGAATCTCCATTAATGGTGAATGATTGTGGTTTAGCTGTAGATGTTTTAGTTACAGAGAGAAAGTTTGTTATAGAGAGAAAATATATTGTATTGAAGTAAAATGATTAGTTACAATAAGATGACTTTATATAGTTAATTACATAACAACCAACTAACTCTTTAGTCAAAACATTGACCATACTCTTATATCCTTGAGGACTCATATGTTCACATCCCCTCCTCAAGCTTGACTCATTTGTTGCATCTGAGGCCAAGTTTGACAGTAAGAAAACTATGTTGTTGTGATCCTAATGCCTTAGTGTAACACCCCCATACACCAAAGTGCCTTACCAAAGCCACCTTAGGTATGGGGATGCTACCATCTCGGTTTCCCGAGGCAATGATCATCACAAGACAATAATGAAACAACTTAAATAAGTATTTAAACGATTACATTGATACAAAA
>VHZZ01010384.1:16392-58854 GCA_009801015.1 Silene noctiflora | reverse complement strand
TTGCTTGATTTGAGGAGTAGGTTGATTGTCTTGGTAATTATGCTGATTGCATAATCTTTGCTTTATTTGAGGAGATTGTAGGAATATTGCTAATACCTTGGTCATGGAGGTCAGTTAATGGGTTCAATACTTCAATGCACGTAAGACCAAATTTTGCAGCAATAATAATGAAGAAAATGTGCAAAAACATCAAACATGTACCGTAAATTTAATCAACAGGAATGAATTGAGTTACGACGATAACATCCTAGACTCTTACATCAGTCCCGAGTTAATCTGCAGAAAGTTCAGTAGGATATTGTACCGTGCTAACTACAAGTTAATTCAATCCAAATAATTCACATGACTTTCAATAACATCAAATTTTCCGACTTTTTTTTTCTGGTTCATCTAAAACTAAAAGAAGATGTAAAATAAGTGACATTCAAGGGCACACGTTAGAAAAAGTGAAGAACCGTAATTAATTAACAAAAGAAAAAAAAAACACAAGACAGGTGAAATTCAGGGTTCCATAAATACTGAATAACACTTTGATTACAAATCATCCATCATACTCCTCAATGACAAATTATCCGTCTTAAGAAAGACCTATTGTTAAAACATTAACTAAAAACGAGTAATGGTTGATTATACTTAGGAACATGAAGCCAGAAAATGCCATCAACAATCTCAGCCTTAACCTTGTGAGCATCACACAGGTCCGGGTTAGCGAGGAAGAAACCGTCATATTCCCTTGGAATATCATCTTCAGAACCCGGGAAGCCAGGGACATTAAGAACCTCAGTGCCTTGGAATGAAATTCTATTGCCGCTTACATTGACGGTTACATTCTCCTTAGGAACAGCCGGCATAAGCACCCAAACGTTTACGCCATTGTCAGATTCCCAGTAGTCCACAAAGTATTTTGGTCCACGCTTCATTGCGCCATTCGGTATCCACGGCTTATTGGCAAGAGTCATTTGATAAGGAACCCATGACGGTGGAGTGGTAAAGTGGCGGCCGACATGGCTTAGAACAGAGGGACTCAATTATTTGTGTTTTGTAAATTGTAATTGTCTCTGCACAGCTGTGCCTCTATTTGTAGACAGTCTCTATACAGCTGTGCCTGTGCCTGTGTTTTTTACCGTTGTAAATACTAATAGTACTTGTGGTAAAAATTATTAGCTGTAGGCCTCTAGTTTTTGAAAGATGACAAATTGTTGTACTTCTATTTCTATGCAAGTTTTTGCTTTAATTGTGTCCATTGAGATATCACTTTGAAAATTGAAATAGTTTGAATCAAGGGTTGGGCTCTAGCCTGTAGAGGTAGGGTGAATTGAATCGGGTACCTAACGAGTCAGCTTCGGTGTTGTATATTTAGAAGGTTTAGATTATTTCGGAGGGCAATTCTCATTTGTGACGGAAGGTATCCGTCACTTTGAGAAGACGGGTACCAAATTGTGAGACAAAAGACCCATAAGTGGAGAGAGGAAAGCAAGTGGAGGGGTGCCCCCACCTTTTGCTTTATTCGTTTTGTGAGTGGCATTACCCGTCACAAATACCGACCCGTCACAAGGGAGACGCTTTGTATTTCGGATTTGTTTCATAAGTGTTGTTATTGGGTTATTTTGGGTTAAGAGCCATTTTTTAGATGGGTAAATTTGACGGGAAAAAACTATTTGCAAGGAAGGTTAACAATTGATTATTTAATTTAATATAGACGGAATTATGTATGATTTCAAATTAGTTACTTTAGCTCAGTTCAAGTCATTTCCAATATTATTTTCATGTTAAATGGTTCTGATTCGAGTCATTTTAGGTAAGGTTAATTACGGTACTAGTAAAGTTTGTGTCATGTAAATTGGGGTTTTATAGTCATATTTGGATTCTTTAATTAGCTTCAATTCCGGGTTTCGATACGAATTGGTTTTGTCAGGTCTCTACTACCAATTGTGCAGCTACAAAAACAAACTGTATCAAGCAAAAAAATAATGCAACTACAAGCTTGTTACAACTATTAATGGTTACTATAAAGCTATGTATGTGAAACATAAACCGCAATTTGGGTATTCTCCATTACCTTTTCTCTCCATTTCTTTTCAACGGTTTAGATTATTGCATAGAATGATCTACTGGCCCTAAATAGAAGTAATGGATGATGTTGTGGAAGAGAAATAATATATACCTAGTTTTGTGACCCGCGAAAACCCAGGTAAGGCGTCTGATTAAGTTGTTAGAACCTAACTGAGCTAATGGGTTCAATACTTCAATGCATAACAAGAAGTTTGCAGCAATAATGAAGAAATTTTGCATAAACATGTACGGTTAGCCTGTAAGTTATCCATAAATGAAAACAAATATTCTACAAGTAAATTAATCAACAGGAATGAATTGAGTTACAGCGACACCATCCTAGACTTACATCAGTCTCGATTTAATCTACAGAACGTTCAGTAAGATATTATACCATGCTAACTTACAGATTAATTCAATCCAAATTATTCACAGGACTTTCAATAAATAAATTTGCTGCTAATCATCAGTCAAATTTGTAGAATCATGGAGAATGAATAACCAGTTTTTCTGCAACTAGCCGAATGCCTGCATTCTGCTGGTAATCATACTGATCCAAGGAGATGAATGCATCGACAGAACCCCCAGAAACGAATAACCTCTCGAGTTCAGCAGGATCAAACTTACTGAACACTAGTTTTTGTTCAGTCCCAGAAGAAGCCTCTTTCTGAAATATCTCAGTACCATAGCTTGCAACATCTCCTGTTACAACTGTCGGTATTCTGCAGAATATAAAAGATTAAAACTTTGCAAGTTATTGCAAGCTAACAGCTAAAGCATAAGTAATAACACAAACTAGAAATTTTACAGCGTCAAGATATTATGATGAGTATTACAAAGGTAGTTGTTGTTGTTAGCTAGCTAGCTTAGCTTAGCTGATGCTTGGCATTGAGAAATGGCACTCATGGCCTGGGTTGGAAACCCGTCAGCAGACAAAACTGCCTTTGTGGATCTCTTACACAAGACCTGAAAAAATGGACCCGACCCAGTCCGGCTTGTACCCATTTAACCCGAACAACTCAATCTCAAGCTGACCCGACCTGCTTAATGACGTGCAGGTCCATATGCCAGGTCTAATTTAGACCAAAAGAGAAAATAACAAAGAATTCTGTAGTAGTTTTACTTACTGGAGACGGACGGTAGGAAAGTTCCAGTAGCCATTCTTTCTGCTCACCACAGGCCTCCATTCAGATGAGTTACCAGAGTCCATGAACAATCTCTGTGCATGACTATCACATGCATCCAGAACTTGACATAAGCTGGGAGGGGCATCAACCACAAAACTCAACTTACGGCGCTCTGCCTGATCTACAAATTTGTTACTGATCCCAAAACGCACTTTTAAATGAGAACAGACAAGCTTTAGTAGAATAGCATTGTGCAATAATTGAATCCTTCGGCTTCCACGGTAGAATGGAATAAATGCAGTTATAGAAGAAATAGACACGTCATCAGGAGTCAAAAACTCGGATGAAGTTCTTGAGCTTTCAGGTATCATCAACGACGGAGATGTATCCAAAGAATCAGTAGTGGGCCTTTCCTCCATGACATTATCTTCTTGTATAGCATCAGCCATTATCTCTTCGGAAAGCTCTCTCAGATTGAAAGATTCTGTGGTAGGCCTAGACGGTTCAGCAGAAGTCAAAATTCGCTGCCCTGAAGTTTGATTTTCATTATTTTCAGTGATGGGAACGGAGCTAGGAGTGTAGTTCATCTCCGCTGGCATAACTCTCCCAGCACTACGTGTTCTCGTAGATGTACTTGGAGATACCCAACTGTCACTTGTTAAGATATCAGGGAGACTCGATTCCTGCACTTAGTGAAAAAGGGCATCTTTAAGAGGAGATATCCGCTTTGAGGAAGGGAGGCGGATGCTATTCCAATTACAGCCCAAGCGCCCTCAGATAAGCGAGTTTGGAATAGCTTTCAATCTATTTATTATTCAAGGAATTAAGTGTTATAATTGATTCAAAACCAGAAAAGATATATTACCAAGAAGAGCACTGTCGCGCAATACTTGAGAACCTCAAGATTCATGCGTACATCATCTAAGCTCCTGTAATTGTCAATAAAAAGTCGGTTGAGTTACAAAATCTGAGCTGAATCCTCAAAAACACAGTTCTCGGATTAGCTCTACTCTACTCTGTATTATAATACAAAACAAAAGACTAGTGAGTCTTTGGCTCCATTGGAAATGGGAACGTCCAACTATTTTTGTATACAGAATTACGGAGTATGATCATAAATGCCTGTGACTTTAAAAAAATGAAACCTAGAAACAAGGTAAATAGTAGATTCATCTGTGATCAAATAAGGAGACAAAGTTGCTGCTTGTTACACCAATGCACGACATTGTTAATTCCATCGCGGAATTAGTAAATTTTAATACGATCTTCAAACCAGAATGGACTACCACTGGCTAAGACAGAGGTCCTCAAACAAGTAATGTCAGGGAAGCCACATATTACCTATGTGTCTGCTGACCAAGACCAAAGTATGTGGCAAGGGTCGCCATCTGAAAATCATAACCAAGAGGATACAAAGTATTAGTTACAAGAACTAGCATATGACAAACTGTACCTAAAAAAAAAGCGAAGGAATATCTGATTCTCCACAAATCAATTGTTGACGAAATGCCTAAGAACAAGATAGTAACAGCTACCACTATATGCAAAGGACAAATTGTGATAGGCATAGAAAGGAACATTAATTAAAAACCTTGTTTCTACCACTACAGCAAGGTGGCATCGAAAGTAAACCAGACACTGGCAAGCGTTACAAAATGCATACCAAATTAAAAAATCTATTAGCAAATCAGGTTGATAACATTTCAAAAACATGAGCGAATCTATCATTCAACTCGAAACAATCAACAGTAAGCATGAAGTCAAGTTAGCTCTTCTAATAAATTCATGAGTAGAAAAAGGATGGCCATTTTCTTCAATTGAAACAAATATATAATCAACACTGATATACCTACTAATCGAGCTGACATCCTCGACATCTAAAACAACAAACAAAATCAAAAACCAATCTACAATCCAAGTCAATTAACTTCATATTCAAGCAAAATTAAGGGAGGAAATGAAGAAAATGACCTTCATATTACCAGCACGGCGACCAAACCTCTGAGTCAACAAAGCCAAGGAATCAATGGTCCCTTTTGGCTCCGGTGGCGGCCGGTTAACCTCTGCAAACGCTTCCCTAATCCTCGGACAATCAAATCTCAGTATATTATGCCCAGCCCATATTCTCCCTACATTTAGTAATCACCACAATCAAACAAAAAACAAATATAAAGTTCAGAATTTTCTCATCAAAACAAAAACAAATAATATGTCAAATCAGCAAATTCCTTTCCAATTCCAGCCTAATTAAAATTCACATATTCTTGTTTTAGACGGAAGTATCCATCTTAAACCTTAAGACGGGTCAAATACATATCATGGGATGACAAATTGCCTAAGAAATGCCAAATTTTTTGTCCCTATCATCACCATGTGCTAGTATTTGGGTCCGTTTTATAAATAAAACGGATACTCCATCTTAAGCAAGACCTAGTTAACTGTGAACTTGAATGCTACCCCATAGTAGCAAATTAGCAATTAGCAATTCCGTCGCTACTCAATCCCTATAGTAGATTTCCCAAATAGCCAGGACCCCTCCCCAAACCCGCTTCGACCAATTCCAATTCCAATTCCATAGGTTGCTCAAACATCATTGAGAAACTGAAATTAGGAATTGAATTCCATATAATCTCCAAACAGGTTTTTTGAATTGGATTTGGAATTGAATTAGAAAATCTTACTTTATACAATTGAAATCACAAAAGTAAAACCAATTCGGCATTTCCAAACACTACCCTAAGAAAAATAGAATAAAGGAAGAAGGTTATACCATTAAGAAGGTCAAAGATTTTATCGGCGACATGAGCGAAGGAAGGGGCGGAGGAGACAGCGGCGCGTGAAATACCGTTACAACGCTCCGAAAGCGAGGAAATCAAAGAGAGATCATTAGGGCAAAGAAGAGTAGAGTAACTCTCAAGTTCAACTAACCTTCTAGGACATACAAGGATAGCTCCGAATTCTAAAACAGCGTAGCCTTGTCCCGGTTTAGAAGGGATGGTTGTTTCGAGATCGAAAAAGATGATTTCGGACCGTTGTTGTTCCGACATGATTGGATGCTGGCTGGATGGTTGTTTGTGTAAGTTTTGAGGGTGTTTTCTTGGCGGTCGAGTTGGTTTGAATTTTGGGGTAGTTACAAGTTGTTATTATATATGGGGCCAAAAGGAGGAAGGGAGGTTGCTTACTTTGTGAGGTTATCCAATTTTGTGTATTTGTGTGTGTTCATTTTGGATGGTGTTCATTTTGGTTTTTGTAGGTTTAAGATTTCATTTTGGTATATTCTTCCCTTGGGTTTGGTTCCGATAATGAATTTGGTGTAAATTTGAGTCAGGTAAGATTATTAAGTTGATAAAGTATATGTTTAGTCGTTCAGATAAACTTTGACACTGGTACATTTTTCAAGGTTCATTTTGTATACCGTTCATCCCACCAAGTACCATCAAGTACGTAATGCATAACATGTTTTTATTTTCGTGACCTTAATCTCATTTCTAAATTTGACAAGTTTTAACGTTTGGATTGTTTTTTACCATTAAGGTCGAATTAAGAACACACACATTTTATATAACTTAAGTATTAAGGCACACTACGTACCAAATAAAATGGGGTTAACATGTTAACACCTTTTTAGACATTCACACAACTTCTGCAGTAATCCATTAGGGTAAGTAACTCACGCATGGTATTACCTTACCAACCAACTTTCTCATCCTTTTGTACTCTACATCCTACTCCTACACGCAAAGGCTTTGTGAAGGAACCTTCCTACTTCGGTAGGGGTGTCCCGTGTTCTTTGTCTTCCTCCCAAGCGAGATTGGAAAACGATCCAAATTGACCAAGTTTAAAATCAATACTCGAAGTGACTCAATTCATCGGGGCAAGTAACTTCGGCATGGTATCCCTAATCAACATTTCAATACAGTAGCCTGTATTTTAGATTAATTAATGCACATGATCTCGCAATATAAACACGGCGAAACAATTTTCCTGGTGATTTCTAATACAGATAACTTGTATATAAATGTAAGTATAAGAAACCATATTACATTCAAGCTTAGACAGGCATGAGTTAACTAGATCATTTACAACGACATCGAATACAATGGACTAGTATACATTGAAATATGTTACAGCGTTCTATTCATTATGTCCTTGCTGTTGCTGGATGGCAGTAGCAATGCAGCATTCATCTGCAGGGTGAAAAAAAAAAATGGGTTCAAAGAAGATAATTTATAGCAGTTGATTTCTTAGCACTTGCGACATATAGAAAATGTGGTGAATATAAATGAATGAAAGCCGTAAGATAATGATAATATTAAACAAAAAACACCCAATGCGTCGACATGCGCAGAAGGCACTTACAATACACTAAACCTTCACACTCAAAGGTCGAATCTCAAAAGGGTCATTTAGACAACTTTTAAGTAAAGAAACTCAAACGAAGCATGAACGCGTTTGTCCCATAAATTATGGCTTGTAAATATCTTTCGCATTGTAGATGCTCTTAAGATGTGCAATGAAGTAAAAAAGGGAACATACATGTGAAAGAATATATGGAATTTAGGCAAAATTTTAGAGTTGGGATTTCAGACTGCAACTGGTTCCGGCCTTTTGCTGGTTTTGATCCCTCTTATAGCTGCATATACCATTCAACAATTAATAAAATCCAATGATTAATGTATTCAGTGAAGAGGAAATAGTATAGTTAAGTGCATGCCTTCAGCATAATCTTTCGCGCCAAAGACGGCAGACCCAGCAACTAATGCATTGGCACCAGCTTCGATGACCTGACATCACAAAAAAAAAATTCCAAGTTATACAGCAAATCTTAATTGACGAGCCAAAACCCGAAATATAATCGAATAGAACAGCTCAAAGTAGACCTTCAAGGCCTCAAGGATTCAAAATATAGTTGACATGTAAGACCTTTTAAGGCTTCATACGGAGTACGAGTATAATTTATCATAAACTAATTAGTTAATACCTTGTACGCATTTGCTGGAGTAACTCCTCCGTCCACCTCAATCCATGGGTTCACCCCCTGCCAATCAGATGCCCAATTAGTCAATTTATTCAAGATCACTCAATAACAACATTTCTGATTCATATCCATCAAGTATGACGGGAATTCAAGATCACTTAATAACAACGATAATTTATGATAAAACAACTAATACCTTCTCTGCACACATTCTCCTTAGATCAGAGATTTTCTTGACTTGGCTCTCAATGAAGCTTTGTCCACCAAACCCAGGGTTTACAGACATTATCAAGACTAGATCAACCGCTGTACAACAACAATACCAACATTAACGAGTGCCTCAAGGGCTCCTGCAAATGGCATAGTAAGGAAGGTCGCATTCATACAGTCTTACCCCTGGGCTAAGAAGTAACAACACAAAAAGGTTGTTTCAAGATGACCTCAAATAAAAATTGCAACGTGAATTGCATTCAAATAGAAGAGCAACTAGTTTAAAATGCAGTCTCAAAGTTTAAAAATTTTAAAAATAGAAAAAAAAAAAAAATCGAATAACTTTTTTACTAGAACAATAATCCCAGATAGCTAAATATTATTCAGAATTTACATTCAAATCTCATCAATCTAGATGACATAAGAAAGTCCACCTGTGTGACTTACACAGACGAGAATCGAGAGAAAAAAGGACAACTTTTTATTTGAAAAAGAAAAACTAAAATATCAAGAAATCAGGTGAAGCCACTGTAAAGTTTCTATGCTCCATTATTATGTTCTGATCAGATTTACTACAAAGTCAAGAAAAGCTTATGCAGCACTATTTGAAGAGTATTCACTTACCATCAAGTACATACTCAATAGCACTCAATGGAGTTCCTGGGTTCAAGACGACTCCTGCTTTAGCGCCCAAACTCTTAATCTGAATTAGAGAACATTGACTTGTTTAGATAAAAGCAGAAGTTGATAACAAGAGAAATGAAGGTTGACATTGCACATATGAAAGGATATGAAACCATAAGAGCATCTCCTGAACTTCATTTAATAGGGTAAACTACGTGTGGCACAAGGAACGTAGCACTGGAATACTGGATTCAATTTGTATCTTTTATTGCAGAAGACAGTTACTTAGTTGGTAATGGTAAAGTCATTGAAGGGTTGTAATCATGACGTGGATACAAAACTAGTAACAGTCAAAACTACCATGTGACTTTCTTAACGCACAAAAAAGTTCTATTTTTACTCATGTCTGAGTGTGGCTGGTGAATGTAGCCAATTTCAGTGTGCTATGCTGGACTCCGAAGCATGCCAACCAAATGCATCATTTTCTTATCACTCAGAATTATCCCCTTCATGCCAAATAAAGTTATTTAATAAATGGCATTGGTTTTTATTTGCAATTTACATGTATAAACAGAATTCTACAAATTTTATATTTCCCCCAACCCTACTTTGAATGGGAGCCTCTTCAAAGCCATTGAGATAATGACAAGAATGTTAATGATGAAAGATAGTAACTTCATTCTCTGTTCAAGTTCAACGTGTCTCAAGACATTGCTCGACAACCATCCTAAATAAGAAGATGAATGAGCAATAGGATTCAAAAAGGTTCGCCGAATACTTACTTGGTTTACTGCCCGATGTAAGTGAATGGTGGATGATTGCTCACAATGTACACTCACTATATCTGCTCCAGCCTTGATGAAATCAGGAACTCGTAGATCCGGTTCTACAATCATCTAACACATTCCGAATTCCAAGTTATAATTATACTCAGATTTCCTTTTTGTCTACATAATGGATTATATACTATTAATGTACTATGGATCATAAATATTAAGGTATTTAAATTTGAGATTACCAAATGCACATCTAGAGGGAGATCTGTCACAGGCCGCAAGGCATCAACAACCAACGGTCCAATGGTTATATTAGGAACAAAACGGCCATCCATCACATCAACATGAATCCAATCGCAACCAGCCAATTCAACTGCTTTCACCTAGCAGCATCAACAGTAAAGAATACACTTTTTACAGACACATTTACACAAATAAATGCTAGCTGAATGCTCCCAAGAGATTGAGTCATATACCTGCTCACCCAATTTTGCGAAGTTGGCTGACAGAATAGATGGCGAAACTATGATGTCGGATTTTGAGAATTTGTCAACTCGAGAAGTTGCCTTCACCACAGTTTGAACTCTTCTCCTATCATAGTTAAAGTATGAGGTTCAGTAGGACTACATGAAAATCTTTACTCCTTATCCCTATTTCTAGCACTACATTTTTTTGGCGTAAAGAGAGCCCATATGGACAGATTTCAAACCTACATGAGTATCACCGTTCGCGACTTTATCTGCTAAACTAACTAACCTCTACATCATTAATAACATACTCCCTCCTATTCACTATATTCTTCCCCTTTCCTTTTATCACAAGAAATAAGAAAGTGGATTTGGACCACACAAAACACACTACCCCACATGTAAATGAATTTGGACCACACAAATCAACCCAAAAAAGGAAATAGGGAAGAAAACCCGAATAATCCGAAAAAGGAAATAGGGAACAATATAGTGAATAGGAGGGAGTATAACTTATTCGGCACCGACATTCGAATTTGTCAACTTTTAACCGGTCACAACTAAAGAAAGCAACTTTACTCCCAAAATTCAATACAATTTGCATCAATTCTTAACATTTAGCACAAATGTGACAACTTTCTACTGCATTTCAACTCCATGATACTTCCTAAAGATGATCATTAATCATTAATCATAGTTTACAACTAAAAGCTATGAACTTTTCACATAATCAGTGAAAATATTGATAACCCATCAAAATCTAAGCTCAAAAGACTAAAACCCATTTTCAAAAATCATCAAAAAAACACAAATTATAATCTCCAATAATAATCATAACTAATAAAATTAACAAAATTGAAGAAAACTCAGATGAAATTGAGCATAAAGATCAAACCTTGTGAAAGTAATAGAATTGGGGTTAGAAGATTGAAGGTTATTGGGATTTAAACCTCCAGAAAACCCATTAATCTTAGAATATTGAAGAGATGATTGGCATAAACAAGCTGCTGTCATTTCTGCACCTCTTTTTTAATCTTTAATTGTAATTTTTTTTCTTGATGAAAACAAGAAATGGTACTTTTTGTTGAGGTTAAAAGAGAGAAGAAAGATGAGTGATGGAAAAAAAAGATATGAGAGGGAAATTTAATCTGCAAAAAATGAGAAGGGAATGGTTGGCCCTCTATTGTTGATAAGAGTCAAATCAAAGGAGGGAGAGGGATAAGAAACTTGAATTTAAGGCCCACCCTTGTTCAGGACTTGAGGTTAACACAAGTTTGAATCATATCAATTTATTAATTTGATATTTTTGATTTGATTAGGAGAATTCAATCTATTTGAAGAAATTTGTTGAGAGAAAAACACTTTTTGAATATGTAGTAGAGGTGGTCAAAAGGGCCGATCCACCTGACTTTATGCAATTTAGAGATGGAAGTGGGCGTACGGCTCATTGAGCTTGCACGCCATAACATAGTTTATGACCCATTTTAGATTTTCAGTACATTATGGGATTGGCACGACACGCTATGGATCATGCATGGGCTGAAATTTGATAAAGAAGATTGTGCCTAGCCTAGGCACTACATAGTCCCCATTGGCACGCTCTAAAATACAAAGAAATACGGTTGATAGACCTGGACATATAAGTGCAGTTTGGCCTGCCCCGCACTGCCCCAACCCGCTTAACCAGTTCACTTTTCATCTTATCCGATGTCCCTATCGGGCCAAACCGCTCCCCTAATCAAGCCAGACTCAGGCTCACTCCTTCCTAGCCCAAACTGCCCACCACCCCTTTTGCCCAAACGGCTAATCTAGGGCCATCACTCCCCCAGCACGGTCCGCTCCAGTCCGCACATCACAACCCGTGGTGTGGGCTCGGTCTCACCCCCACCCAACCCGGGTCGTTCCCCCAGCCTGGCACACCCAGTCTTGTTCGACCCACTTTTCAAGTCTAACGAATTATGTGAAGGAATTGCATGGCACGCCTAAACACGGCGCAACACGACACTCGATGGGTTGTGGGTGATGTTTGGGCCGCCATTTCATTTCACGAGCTAAGCTATGAAACCCACCTTCCCTTATTTGGGGGTTGTGCTATTTTCTTCTCCAGGCACGGTGGGTTGGTACGAGATAAGCGCCGACATGACCCACTCTCATCTCTAATCCAACTTGAGTACTTAACTATTGGCCTAAATCCCTAAACCTAGTTGGCTAAGAATCTGATCCGACATTCTTGAGCAACTTATACAATTAGTAGCGAAACCAGGATTTGTAATGGAAGACGGAAATTTTCGTAGGGACCGTTTCACTATTTCAAAGGTATTGCTCTTTCATTTACATGGTTTACTTAATCATGTATAATTTACTATTTTACCCCTCTCATTTTAACCTTCCACTCTTAAAATTTCTACCATATGTCGTTACTTGTTACAGTACTAGTATAGATCATGTACTATAGTACGGTATTTGTAGAAGATTGTGTTAGAGAAAATTATAATTAAAATGTTACTATTAATCATTTTACATTTAATAAATCTACTATTTATAAAGTTTTGTATTAATACGATTAGACGGTATTTTTTTAAATTAATTTATAAAGGGGCATTCTAAATAAAACTATTTGCATAGATTTAACTTTACTTTTAATTTAATGTTATAATTTACTAAATATAATATTAGCAAGAGGTAGAAAATAAGGTTACCACCATCTAACGATGTTTTAAGTGAAGTTGTTTTACTTTTAATAAGAAAATATATAAATATTGTTACATTCTTTACAAAAATACTCCATACTCCATATTACTCAAATAAAAAAAAAAACAAATATTCTGTATGTAATCTTATCCTTACATTTTCACAACGAAAACGCTATATGTTGAATGAGAATATTAAATGTCAGTGTTAGAAATCAAGAGGACCTAACAGTATTAATATTAATATTAAATTAAATATTAATAATTTTATATGCTAATGCTAGGTTTTACCATATTACCGTAATTATCCTATTTACCATATTTATATAATATGCTAGTGCTATGCGTAAATTCAGTGAAGCCGTAATTACCATAGTTAACATATTTATATAATATGTCAGTGCTAGCTGTTAATTCATTAAAATCGTAATAATGGGCCAAATTAATAGTGGGTCCATTTTCTTCATTTGTCATTCAATTAGTCCGCATGAGAAATGTGAGCGGGAATTTTGAGAGGGATTTTTTCAGTTGTGTTAATCTTTTAGTATATAGGGGATGAAAAGATGAAAAAGAGCGAAATTGATACTTTTACATTTATATTATAGATTGTTTCTCTTTTTTTTTTTTTTTTTTTACTCTAATTAAAACTCTTTTGGATATGCCTTTTCTTTTAGTATAAATAATAAAGAGATTTTTGGATAGACTACAATTTTGAAGTAGACTTGAGGATTTATTCTTTGAGTAAAATTGATTAGGAGGGAAATTTTTTGAATAAACTTATTCTTTTATTATAAGAACATGATTTTTTAATTATTTGAAATTTTGATGCAGATTTGAAGATTAAATACGTAACTTTGAAGATGGGGTTATATTATGGTTTGAATTCGAAATTTTGTTTCATACAATCCAATGTCCATAACCAAATCAATCTTACTGATAAGAAACCGATTTTTTCTTAGTTTCGATATACAGTGACCATAATTTATACAATTGCACTTGTGTAAGAAATAAGAAAAATACTTAATTATGATATACAAAATAATTGAGAGGTAAATATTGTGAAATAAAGTAACTCCCATATTGTATTGATATTTCCTAAAATAAATAGCAAGTTGATTCATTTTAGTATGTGATGTACATGGGCGGGAATATTTAGAGAAGTGTTAATATTTTAGTATACAAGGGTGATAGATTTAGGTTTGGTAAATATGATATCATGAGGGTGATAGATTTAGGTTTGGTAAATATGATATCATGAGGTAGTTAAAGGGATGGGAATAATCGGAGTATGTCGTGGTTGTTATTCCTTCGTTGTAAGCATGGCGGCATTGGTACTTGGCGGCATTGGTACTTGGCTTGAAATAACACACTAGTTTTAATCCCGTGCAAAAAAATGCACGGGTTGATTTTTAGATAACATATGAAATATGTTGGTTAATACAATAATTAAACGTTATATTCAGAAATAATAATTGAATAAAATGATGTTAAATAATCTGACAAGTTTGTGGTGGGGTCAACGTTAGAAAATGAAAAAAAAAATTCTTAAATCAGGGAACCAATTAGAAATCTTCAAGTGACATAGCTTAGCTTTAATAGTAAGGAGATTGCAGGTTACTTTGCTCTTGGTTTGACAATTGACATACATGAAAAAAAAAACAATTAATTAAATAACTAGTTGTTTGATATGCGTTTGATATGCAAGTATTGATTCATAGTTAAAAATTTTGGGTGAATTTTGATTGATTTTAAAAGGGGAGAAGAGAGTTTTTAGGTTTTTTTTATTGAGAAGAAGGGTAATGTATGAAAAGTTAATGATAAAACGTCGATGACGGTGGAAAAAAGGTACATGAAAGAGCTACCAAAAAAAAAAAAAAAAGTTTTCAAAACTTGTGTTTTTAGATCCACCAGTAAGATGCCATGCGTAGCTGAAATTACCAAAACTGAAGAATGAAGTAATGAAGACTAGTGTCTAGTAGTACACAAACTACACAACCAACTCCATTACCATATCAATCTTACACTTTCCTATGTTGTTCATCTCCCAAATACAAATACATAAACAATGTTCATTAACAATATGAGAAGATTGAGCAAAAAACCTAATGCTGATAATCACAACTTAATCTCAACAACATGGAAATGTGAGTTAAAATGGATGAGTTTATTGGGTATTTCTGTTGCTTGTTTGATGGCCTTTTCAGGTCTCTTCTCTCTTTCTGTTGTTCTCAAAGACACTTTCTTGCCATTCTCACTCTCTACTGTTCTTCATTTTCATCAAGGTACTTTCTTTTCTTTATTATTGCAAATTATTAGGATTGTACAAGTGTTGGGACTCTTCACTCGCAATTTGCGGGGCCCTTGAGGCACTCGGGTAATGTCCTTGTTGTAGTGAAACAATGGCAACGTAGTTTCTCAATTTCACTACATTTCCTGCACCATTCTAGATTGGTGCAAGTAGAGCTTATAATTATGTTAAGTACTTTGTTAAAGGACATTTCAATTTCAAAGATGGTTTTGCAGTTAATCTTGGATATAATTTAGTTTTAAGATGGTGATTTGAAAAGTGGATGGTAGGTAGTGTTGTATACATCTGACCCCCTACCCCGCAATTTGCGAGAGTCCTTGAGGCATTAAGTAGCACTGAGGTAATGTTGTTGTCAATGGTGATTTGGAAAGTGGATGGTAGTTGGGTTTTGCAGGAGACTGTTTGTATGGTTCCAATTTTGTGTATTGTGATCTGCCCATTTAAAAGATCAGCTCTATTTCGATAAATACTTGCGCTATCTTGCTTGCGAGTGAGTTTTCTAAAAGACGGTCTCACTCTCACATATGAGATCAACCCAGCTTTATTATGTACATCTCATTTAGCTATGGGGTTTATAAGTTGATCTCATATGTGAGCTTTTCTATTTGCTTTCTGACCAGGATACGCAAGTGATTCATCGGAGTCTTCACAATCTGATAATTATGACTTGCTTGGTGGTTTATTATCAGCCAAAGGTTTTGAAAAAGGGACATGTTTGAGTAGATACCAGGCAAGCTTGTACCGCAAAGTGTCATCTTATACCCCGTCTTCATATCTCGTCTCCAAGTTAAGAGCTTATGAACGTTTACACCAACGCTGCGGTCCCAACACAGAATCCTACAACAGAACACTAGAGCTGATAGATTCTGCTCCAGTTCTTGACAGTGCGTCTGACTGTAACTATTTGTTGTGGTTATCTTTCAGTGCTTTAGAGAACAGGATACTTAGCATCGCCTCAGCATTTCTTTACGCTATTCTTACAGATCGAGTTCTCTTAATTGACCGTGGATCTGATATGGACGATCTCTTCTGTGAGCCATTTCCTGATACTTCGTGGCTGTTACCAGTCAATTTCCCTTTTCCCAACCAATTACCGAGTTTAGACCAGAGATCTGGAATGTCCTATGGAAATATGCTGAGAAATAACAACATTTCAAATTCAAATTCTTCATATCCCTCTTCCCTTTACCTACACCTTGCCCATGATTACGATGATTATGATCAACTGTTTTTCTGTGACCGTGAACAGAGATTTCTTCGCAATGTTCCCTGGCTAATCATGAAGACAGACAATTACTTCATTCCATCCCTCTTTCTCATCCCCTCCTTCGAAAAGCAGCTACACAACCTCTTTCCGCAAAAGGAAACCATCTTCCATTTCTTAGGCCGGTACCTTTTTCACCCCACAAACTCAGTATGGGGTTTTATTTTACGCTATTATGATGCATACTTGTCAAAGGCTGATGAAAAGGTCGGGATTCAAATTGGAGAACTTGATACTGGTCTGAGTCCTTCTCAGCATGTCTTAGATGAAATCATGGCATGTGGTATTGAAGAAAGCCTTTTACCACCATTAAATCAGCAAGAAGAGGTGGTGATTCCTAATGCAACTCCGAAACTGAAAGCGCTGTTGATTACTTCTCTGAATTCGGGCTACTATGAGAGTATAAAGAACATGTACTGGGAAAAACCCGCAGTAAATGGGGAAATAGTGTCTGTTTACCAACCAAGGTTTCAACAGATGGAGAAGCAGACCAACAACAGGAAGGCGTGGGCAGAAATGTACTTATTGAGCCTGACTGATGTCATACTAACAAGTTCAGGATCTAATTTCGGCTATGTTGCTCAGGGGCTTGGCGGGTTGAAACCATGGATCCTTTATAAACCCGAAAATGGAACTGTCCCTAATCCTCCTTGTCGCCATGCAATGTCTGTGGAGCCTTGTTTCCATGAACCTCCCTTGTATGATTGCAAGGCGAAAAAAGGTGCTAAGAGTAGTGAGCTAATTCCTTATGTTAGGCACTGTGAGGACATGAGTTGGGGTCTTAAGCTTGTCGATACTTGAATTTTGTTCTTCATCAGTCTGCGCTTTGAATGTTTTCTATTTTTTTTTTTTTTTTTTGAGGAAGAATGTTTTCTATTGTACATTACAATTCAGAAAAGGTTTGATAACAGGAGTTAGGTTGCATACATCCAACTCCGCATCACCCTGCCATTTCCGGGATCCCTTCGGGCACTAGGTAGCGTTGCTATGAGAAAGAACGACTGCTGATTTTCCCATGTACAGAGTGGTTTTGTGAAGATTATCAGTAATACAGACAGCAAATATGACTATATTGGCTGTCAAGTCATCGAAGGTATTCCTGACTTGTTAGCCTCCTCTTAAGTAAAAAATGTAATTGAAGTAATGGAGATAAGCCCATTCTGGTACAAATGTGTTTAGCACTTCAGCCCCAGTAGGCGAAATCCAGTGTCCATTAAATCAAGCCGATTAGAAACTTGTAAATGATGTTCTAACCGTAGCATACTAGTGTCCTTCGGGAGGACGTCCTCCTTACACTCAAAGGAGGAAGACCATCCTCCTCGTTTCCATTTTGATCCTCCTCCTTTGAGACAGTTTGAGTGTAAGGAGGACGTCCTCCCAGAGGATACAAGTATTTTCCGTATTAGTATTATATGTACTTCAGAGAAATATATGCACTTCTTAAGTTAACATGTACTGAAGTACATCAGCTTGATTTATCATGTCACAACTCTATCATGCTGTCTATTCATGTAAGTTCACAGGGCGAAAACATTCAGTAAAAACTTGATCGGTCTACAAATCAACTGTTGGAAAATTGTACATTTGTGACTAGTGCCAGTTATTCAGCATTATAACATAATCAAACATTTAGCATGGCAACTGCTGTTGCTGTTTCATTACCCCCTTCGCCCTTCACACAATATTATATGATATCCATGCCTGGAACAAGAAAACAGGAAACGCGTTACCAAGAGAAACCTTAGCAATCCCACCACAGTTTAAAGATAGGGAAAGAAACACGCGAAGTTTATATGAGACGAGACGGTCTTCCACGTGAGACAGGCCTAGTGTCCATATAAGTAGAAATACTTTGCATGGAAGACCGTCTCAAAGAGTACATAATGAAATGGGTTGGTCTCAATATGAGTGTGAAACCATCTCATACAGGACTGAAAAAAAGTGATGAGAAGTTTACGTAGATTTGAATGGTGCACTGGTGGCTCCTACAGCAGTGCTAAAAGCTACTTCTTGAAATGGACCTGCCATCTTTCCACGTGGGAACCATCCGAGGTCTCCACCCTTTTTGCCGGAAGAGCATTCCGAGTATTGAGCAGCCAACTGAATTTTTATTTAAGAGCATATTATTAGGTGAATTTATGACAGCCAGGAGAAAATGAACAAATAGAATCGACAAAGCCGAATATAATCAGCAAACTGTCTCATGATAATATTAACACGAGGCTCATACTAACTAAGAATGAGATCGTATAATCAGCAAACTTCAATTTAGTGGTTAATGAGCACATTGGTAGGGATAAATAAAACGGTCAAGTCTCACATTATATTAACCTGAGATGTCTTTTAAGATACTATTTGAGAAGTATAATAGGATGATTCAACACTTGGGCTTAATGAGGCCGGAAAGTATATTCCTTAGGAATTCAACAAAAATCATAGAAAATAGACCTAACGGCCTTCTCTAAGCAATCCCTGATAACGATATAGTCTGTACAAGTGTACAAGAACAACACTAGAGTGAAGGTATCAGCACCAGTCCACCAGTTTGATGTCGCAAATGTCTCTCAGCCTAAGAAATTAGGAATGTGAGGAATAAACTACACAAGCGCCTACGACTAGATGCCATTAGTCATCACAGATAGGAACTCAATTTTTATATTATCAGTTGCATATAAAACCATCAGATAGAGAGTAAAATAGGTAGTGGAAGCCCTTCAGAGTCTTGCTAGTCGGTCCATTTATCTAAATATCACAAGGACACAGCTACCATCTAGACAAGGTTTATCACCTGTCCATGAGAAAAATCCGCAAGAAAATGAAAACAATTTCGAGCTGTTTTCAGACATACCTTTCCAAATTCTGCTGGTGGAACTTTATCCCCATTGTCAAGCCAGCCTTCTCGCAATTTCTGGTATACTTCGTTGATCTTCCCCTGTTTCTCACTTAATATATGCCTGGCTGGAAAGAGACATGTAAAACAAAGTATCAGTGTGACAAAAGCTGAATTAGAGACGCAGAAAAATCAAGCAGTAATATACTAACATACCTTTGACAAATGAGCAAGTGCCCAGTTTGTCACCCTTTCCACCCTTATCCTTTGACGCGCCTTCATCACTGGCACCAGCTGACTGCTTTCCCTTACCTTTCCCAGCGGGTTCCTTTTTCTTTCCGTCCTTCCCCATGGCTGGATATCCAAAAAGAGTTGAGGCAACAAATTCAATTAAAACTTGTGAATTACTCCGTAAGTGAAAGACCGCTTGTTACCATCTCAATACTCATTCGACATTTTTGAAGTAACTCGTCAATTGAGTCCAAAACTACTCCTTAGTCCTCAGAGTTCTCACCAACTCATTACACACACAGCACTTTTGAAGAAACCCAAAATATTCGCCAATATCGGTTTCACTCCCTCTCCCCCATCTTGCACAGCAAAATGTAGAAACAAGCACCTAGTCCACAGTCCACAGTCCACACCAATCTCTACACTCAATTAGCTTCCTTTTAACCTAAACAGCTAAATTCAGCACTATAAAGATTTGAACCGGTGAGCTATTGTCTGGACTCAGGATATCTCCGTCTTAACCACTGCTAAGACCTCATAATTAACATCACTATACCCAAAAAAACACCCATCATTCAAAGTCTCAATTGACCCAACAAAATCCTATAAAAATTGAATCTTTTAGTTAAATTTTTTCGGCTTTTTTTACTAGTTTACCTTATTCCATTAATAATTTGTTACTTAGAATTACCGGCCCCTCGCTACAAATTCTTGTTTCGCCACTGATTATAAGGCAATTAACTACGATAATTCATATCAAAGGGAAGTATACAACGTACCCAAATAAGACCGCCAATGCAATTTCCAGCAGAACAAGACAAAATTTAAGAAATCACAGAAAGATAAAGTCTTTAAACATCTAAAAGCATAATTCAAACCCAAAAGGTAAAAAGAAATAGAGGCATAAAACAAGGATAAAGATCAAACCTTTTTAGCTGATAATTTTATGAAATTGATAATAATTATATGAAATGGGTAAGCGAGAAGGAGTGAAGCACTCAAGCGCAGCTAGTAGCTTAGAGTTTACGAGGATCATGGATTTTTCCATTATTCGGTTTGTATTCGTCAATTCTTTACGTTCTCATTTTTGGGTTTCGGATTCGGTCATTTTAAATTCGGGTAATATACAAGTAAGTCTATTTCGGGTTTGTATAATACGAGTTTGAATGGGTTGGGATTATATGGATTTTGGGTCGGGTTAGGGTGAAAATGAGTCAAATTAATTTTATGATATCTCGTTTAATACGGAGCATATGATATTAATAAGAATAAGTGTTTTGTTTAACATATTCAATATTGCAATATTATACAAAATATTTGATTGACAAGTTAATACATATCTATGAATATATTTATATGGTAATCATTTAAATAATTAATCATGTGGTAAAACTATGTTATTAAACAAATATAAGCACATTTTATTTCAAAATTTTGAAAGTTAAATTATTTTAGTAATTATTTTATATTAGTATCATTTACTTTAATTACACATTTTTAATAAATTTACCCGTATATACAGGTGGCAGTGGGTTACAGGTCGGACGAGGCTTGACCTTAAATGCACTCGTCACTATCGGGTCGAGTCATTCTTGAGTTTCGATTATTTTGGTCGGTTTTCGGGTCATCTTTTAATAGGTATACAGAATTACGGATTACTATCTGATGATAACATAATCTCATATTCCTTATTATAATTCATGGATGTAAGATCTGGCAAATGGGTCATTTGGGTCGGGTTTAAGTCGATTCACTTCAGGTGGGGTTACTTCAGATCAGGTCATTTTGGGTCAGGTTGTTTTGGGTTAGGATTTTGCCTTAACTGGGTCATTTGCATCACTTCGGGTTTGGGTCAGGTTTTTTTAGGTCCTGAGTCAACCTTATCGGATCGGGTAAATTTTGGTCTAGTCATGTAATTATGTAACTATGTACTCCCTCTGTCCCGGTCAATTGTTGTCATTTAGTTTGACACAAAGATCAAGAAAAGAGAAGGGAGCTAATTATAAGATGACAAGTGGACTAAAATAAGTGAAATGAATCAAATTGCTTATCAAATACAATCCTAAAATAAAAAGGACGACAATTAATTAAGAGGGTGTTTGGTAAACGACATATTGACCATTTTTTAGCATATTCAAGGGTTTTATTATGTTTGACCAATAAATATGCTAATTTTAGAATTTGGTAAACAACATATTGAAATAACATATTTGGGGCCAATATGCTGTTTTACAATATGTTGCTTACCCCAACATATTGGTTAATATATTGTAAAATAGGAAAGTTGATTTAATTTTACAAAGAAAACTAACAATATACTAATCATAACGTGCCAATTACCAAACACTCAAATTAATTATGTTAATTGTAATATGTTAGTCAAACCTTCTAATAAAATCCATCATTTATAATATACTTTTGCAATCTGTTTATCCTGAAAATAATCTGTTGTTTATCAAACAGAGCCTAAGATACCTCAAAATGGATAAGACAACAAATAAGTGGGAGTAAATGTTATTGTCCACCCAAATATATTGCAATTTGAGTGACAACATTTGTAGACTAATGTCTGAAAATCTGAATGAGACCATTTTGCAGTTTGTCTTATCCTCTTTTAATTAAGGCAGTCCAACTACTTAGATTTTGTGTTGATCCTTGTTTTGTTTTTTTTGGTTTTGTTAGAAACTTAATTCTATTCTTCCATTTTCAAACAATTTCATGCTACCATCACCAGACGCCGTTTAGTTTATTTAAATAAAAATGGCACATTGATAATGTTTATTTTTCTATTGTTTATCAAAGGTTTTTTCAAATGAATTATGTAATTATGTATATGGTAAGTTGTTACTTTTTTATCCTTTTCTATAGATATATTTGAATAAATTTTGGAAGTCTCGATGTAACTTCTTAGCTTGTTCATCGCGTAATACATATCTGATTTCATGACGTTATATAGATCAAAGTCGGAGAAATGTAATTATCTATAATATCCACATAAGTACAATTTTTGGGTAGATTTGATTTTTGAACATTTGTTGCTTTATAGTAGGTAGCTAGAAAATGTTAAATTGAAAAAATGACAAACAAACAAAAATGATTCCTTGATGCAAAGAAAAACCGAATAAAAAATTATATGAATAGTTTGTTATTATTATACGCAAGTTCTAATAATTGAATTAGTAGATCTTAATCTCTACGCATCAACCACGACACTGGGGCTTCTAAAGATTTGAGAGTTGAGACACATATTTGGTTTGTCGTAACGCGTATAAAACAAAACCAAAATACAAAAACTATTTAGTACGCAACAAATATATCCAAAATACTTATAATTTAGCTGAAGTTATATGATTGACGTTATTAATAAATCCTTGTAAAGTTTGTGTACAAGACATTGCATCCTTTTTCTTTTTTTTCTCCCAATCATTCATTATCTTAAGAAATATGAAAAATAGTTTTTTTTATAAGAATAAAAAAAATCCACAATACTTAAATTTATATTGAATACAAAAAAATGTAGCTAACTTTGATGGGAAAAGTCCAAAAAAGGTGAAGAGATGAACGCCAAACAAAACGGTTAGCCAGTTGAAAAAACTGTTGGAATTTGGTAGGCCCGAAATTAGATTTTGTCGATAAAAGACAAGTTCCCTAAACAAATCCTCACGTATGAACGTATGATGTATCCCATACAAGTATACAACCTTGCATGCACTTATTATTACAATAAATAAATATATACATCTCTTGCCAATTGCTATATTAAATTTATAAAAGTTAATCTGGTATAAAATGATTTTACCCATTTTTTTTTTTTTAAATAGATCAGATTATAATCTTCTATCTACTAAAAGAATAGGTAAACTCACAAATTTTCCCTCAAAAAATCATCTTTTTTAAATAGGGAATGTATTGATAATTTAATTGTATTTATTAAATAATGAAATTAATAATTACAATGTATTTCATTATATAATTCTTTTCATTATAATTAATCTTTTCATCAAATTATATAATTTTCACTAAACTATAATATTTTAACTAAAATATAAATAATATAAAATTATAAAATATTAAATCTTTTATGGATGCTATTATTTGAAAATGATTTGACTAATACTATGTATACACAAAAATATAAATCGTTTTGACTACTTTTATGACAAAAAAAAATGAGAACATTTATAAATTGGAAGCATTAGTTTTCTGGTATAAAAAAATATTTTTAGAAAAAATACATTTCAGCAGTACATTACTCAATTCTCTTTGATTAATTTTCAGTTTTAATTTTTTTTCTCAAAACAAAATAAAATAACGAGAAAATGAACAATTACTTACAGTTCAATTTTACTCAGTTTTATTGAATAATTTTACAATTCAATTTTTTTTTTCTCATATCAAAATATAATGACGTGAAATATGAAAAATTAATAAGGTGTTAATTTACCATGATTAAGTAATACAAAAATAAAAACTCTATAAATATCGCGATTCATTACGCGAGATCTAAACTAGTCATATTAGTACATAAACGTACTTATTATAAGAATTTGTTTTACAATGAATTTATATAAGTTGGTCTAACACAAGTATTGAGTACCCGCAATTTGCTTACAATATGTATGGGTACGTACACGTACTACATACGTAAGTGTTGTAACTAGCTACTAAGTACTCCAGGCCATCTATGATCTATGCATACTTCATTTCTAGACTATCTCACGTCACATAATCAATTACTCATCATTCTCATACCCAAACAACACAACAAGTTTGCATGGCCTTTTAATTAGGTTTTTAGAATCAGGTGAATGAATTGGAGAGGAACATAAGAGCAACAACTACAAGAAGCTGTAAAGAGAGGAGAATAAAAAAGTGTTGTCAGAAGGTATCTTGAAAGGGAATGAAGATAACTAACTACCAATCAGCTAACGGCTTAACAAATAACCCTAACACCAAGTTATGGCCACATTATTAAACCTATCTCAATGTTTTCTTGCATCATTCATGCCACTATTTACACACTTACAATTTCCATACTGCCTTTCTAAGTTATCTCCTACCTTGTTTTTATGCTTTTTATTGCTCTCTTACTCTCTTTAGTTATATGTTACTTATATGTTTCACTCATAGTCATGATTCAAGCTTAGTAGGGGCAAACGGATAATGGTTTAAAAAATCCCGAGAAATGTTAACTTTGAAATTTCCATCCACCAGTGGGGTGAGCGCCCCTGCTAACTTCTCCCTAGCTAGCTCATGTGAAAGTTATTAGAAAGGGCACTGGCCCCAGCAGAAAATTTAAAATCTCAAATTTTTTTAGTTAAATTTTCAAACTAACTTTTTTCAAAGTTTGCAAATAGCATTGCTTATCCGCTCTGCAAATTCTAATTTCGTCGCTGTCTGAGACTTTGAAAAAAAAAAGGAGTCGTTGATTTGCGATTTATGCCACAATTTGCTTCGTCAGTAACCACTATCTAATCATGACATTGAATTGCGACGTTAGCCACAATTTGGTCAATTGTTTCATGTGTTCATACGTATTACGTATAGTAAAACAAATTTGTGCTCTACTGAATAAGTAAAAAAAAAAAAAAAAAAAAAGGCACTAAAGTCATCTTGTTTCGTGTATTTTTGTTTCCAATAATCTTGCTCAAAATCTGTAATTTTGTCCTATGCATGCGATCCAGATTTCTTGCCGCGTATACTCTTCTGGTTATATTTGTAGTTAATATCAACAGTATTATATGTGTATATATTTTTCGCGAAGGAAAATGAGTTAGCGCCGTATAATATTGTGTAAGGCGTATTAGCCAGACATGTTTAAATAAAGCATTGAGTCAGTTATAATGTGATTGTTAAGTTTGTGTTTATTATCGGACTTTATTGAAAGAAAAATTCAAGTCAACCAAATCTAACAATAAAAATTAAAAACCGTCACTTATATGAAAAAGTTGTGACATCTCAAAACTCCACTAGCTACAATGTGGTTATGCTAGTCGGTAACTCTGTAATTGGATATCTAATCCCATGACCTTTTTTTTCTTTTTTCTTTTTTTAAAAATGAAGTATTAACTATAGAGTAGATAAATATGTTTGGCTTTAAGAGTTGACTTATAACGCTATCCTATTTAATATTTTTAATTTTGAGGAACAAAGCTAACACAAAAACAATGAAAGTTGTAATAGAGACCATTAATATCTCACGATTTATATCATTGTGTTTCATAAGTAATATTTTTGATTTTTGTCTATCGACTTTATTACGCAGTATTTCCTTTATGCCAATTATTATTTGCTTTTTTATTCATTTTAAAAGATATTTTAATCAAAGATAAATAAATAATTTAAACGAGAATCATTTTAATTTTAAATGAAATAGAGGGAAAATATGAATAAGAAGACACAGACAGAGATGTACAAAACATTGTAGTAAATCGAGTAATTAAGATTCTTGAGTATCACCTAAGTTTCGATCATGCACAGAAGATTCCCCAACCTGTGTTAGAGTAAAATGGCATATACCTTGTTGTATCTAGGTTTCAATTTCAAGATTTCTCCCTATTATGCAACTAAAAATCAGACCAATTATTTGCCATACACAAATTTCGGAATAAAATAGTTTTATACAAGTGTTATCGTAATCTTAACTAATATTTGTTTAAATAATTTCACAAAAATAACCTTTTACACCAACTCTTTATAATGTCCGAAAAATTGATTAGGAAACATTACTTATGCATAAAGGCGGCAATCACTGACACGACCCGAAACCCCGACACGAACCCAACACGAAATTAGCGGGTTAGGGTCAAGACGTTGTGACYCATTTAAATAATTGGGTTGACACGACACGACTCGAAACTTAAATGGTTCGGGTTAGGGTTGATGCCTTTTGACACGAACCCGATACGAATAATAACCCGTTTATTTAAAATTGTCATAATATATTTKGCTTGAGTCAATAATTCCACAAAACAACTTAAAATTAACATTTCCATTCATCATTTTTTGGATAATAGGATTATAAAACGTAGTTTATTGTATTAGTCTATTGGATTAAACGGGTTAAGTGGGTTAAAAATGATTTGCTTAAAGATAAATGGGTTAAACAGGTCGGGTTGGGTTATAGAAAAATTAAATGGGTCGGGTTAGGGTTGAGACAAATGACCCGTTTATATAATTGGGTCGGGTTAGGGTTGGGGTAGTGGTGACCCGTTTAATATTGACACGAACACGAACACGACACGACCCGACCTGTTTGCCAGATCTACTTATGCAGTGAAAGAACAAATATAAATTTATGTACAATTTATATTAAAAGAGCGCTAAAGAGTAAAAACCATATAGCTCAGCTATGTCATGAATATATTATGTGAATATAATCTTTTTTGCAGTTTAATTGTATTAAAATTCTAGGGTAAGAATGATGAGGGATGACTTTTTAGACACGTACTTGATTATTTAGCATTCTCTTTCAAACTCGAAAAAAAAAATACATTTATAAAAGAAGGAAGACAAACAATAAATGAAGGGATAGGGTTATTAAAGACAACTAATCTTGCTTAAAACGTTACTATATGTTTAAGCTTAAGACGGATCAAATATCATTTTCATTGGTAGATATGACAATTTTTTTTATCTTTCTCAATATATTCTGCTTTTGTCTAATTCATTCTATAGAGTATATATTTGATCCGTCTTAAACTTAAAACGAATAACGCCAATTTGTGTATTAAAGATGATTTCTCTCAAGTTCAAGTAACAGTTCTAGGTACAGTAAGTTCTAGGACAACTGTACCTTTAATCTTTAATAATCTCCCATTAATTGGAGGGGATTAGGGGAATATAGACAAAAGAGCAATTCATGAAAATGGTCCTTTCACCAAACTTTATCCTATGATGGATGTAGATTCATGCATTATTTTGTAACACTTAGAAAAAGACTTTTTAGATTGTAACAACACATTAATCTTTTGCACTCTACTATCTTAGAGCATTATTAGGCTCAAATCATTCCACATCTTAACCTAAATAGTGTGTTCATGACTTCATGGTCTCGGTACTCTGACTTGGATACGAGTGTTAAGCACAATAGGGGCCAGACAGATGGACGTGGAATGGTTATTTTGTCAACAAGCTTTATGCTTTTGATTTAAGATGTATTGTCGTATCAGCTTCAGCCAACGTAACGTGTTAAATTTGATGATTTGGTAACATAACGATAAAACTAAATTCATTAGGTTATTGGTATGATAATATTCAACACATTCAATCCGATCCAGTCCAACATAATACGAGTATAATATAATCGATACGAATCTAATCTGAAATAATATTTAACCGAAAAAAAAGGAAGAGAATGAAGGACTATGTCAATCAAAGAAAAAGCAAGATCAACAAATAATTGATATATATATATATATATATTGAATCCTATATTATACTACAGAAAAATACAATTCAATCACTATCCCAATCTTCCAATTGCATAATTCTATACATTAAATTAAGACTATAACAACTTCATTAATAATATTAATATAAGTGGAAATATTAAATTTTTTTTTTTTTTTTTTTTTTTTTCCTCCTAATTTACTATGGTCTCCCCTGCTTCTCAACCTACTGAAACATCTACACCAATACTTGCATTTCTTCAAATTTCATCAATAATTCCATAAATTCTCCAAATCAACGGGCCCACCGGAACTGGACGGGAAATCGACAGGTCTCCGACTCATGTCGTAATTTGAAACGACAGACGATATTTCAGCATTCATGTCACTGCTTAAGCCAGTATCCTGTGATGCACTATAGTTACCCACTTCTGTTTTCATCTCTTTTCCATGATGATTACCAAGAATTGACCTTAGAATAATATCTTCAGACATTAAATAATTAGGGTTTGTTTGAGATTGAAAGTAAGAATTACCACTTTCTATTTTAGGAAAGTAATTGTTGTTAGCATTCAAAGGAATTGAATTGAATGGATTTGTGATAAACCCATCATAAATTAGTTGATCATTGTTATTGTAATTGCTTGTTTGAGGATAATTATTGGAAATGTTCATGGGATTGGAGAAGCAGGGCACGTGTGATACACCATTGTTGTTTGTAGTAGTATTGTATGGTGAGCTTTCCATTAATGGTGGTAAATTCCCGGAAGGATTATACTCGGTTTCGTATGATTCCGGTCTCGTTAATCCCGGGAATGGGAGTTTCTTTCCTGCATCATTCTTTTGGAATACCCTGCATATTGTCCATTCATTCTGCAAGTAGTACAATTTACCGTTCATATTAGTATTAGAATTTTACAAAAGAAAAAAAAAACAGGGGAAATTCAGGGGAATTGATCGATTCAATAGAAATTTCTTTACTATTTGACTTGATTTTACATTTCGGATGAATTAGAAAAGTCGACTAAATTAAATACCGGAAATGAAACTTGACACGAATTCTACTTATGGACTAAATACGCAATTTCATCAATTCTCAAAGGAATTATAATTTCATATGAACTGGATCAACCAAACAACACGTAATGAATAAAAATCCATGTACAACAAAAGGACTACTAAAAAGCTAATGAAAAAAGGGATGAAGGAATGATTGAACTTACTTTAGCATGAGAAGGGAGATTTTGGAGTGAAGCTTTACCCTCGAGACGATATTCATGCATAACCCAATTCGACTTTTCGCCTTTTGGAGCTCGACCTTTGTAGAACACCAAAGTTTTCTTCATACCAACAAGAGATTTCTCCCTAAAAATGTCCTTGTCTTTCCCTGTGGCTTTCCAATACCCGGCCTCAGTTGCCCTATTCGTCCTAAGCCCGGTCGGGTATTTTCTGTCTCTTACACAAAAGAAGTACCATTCCTTTTCCCCCATTTTTGCCTGCCCTATATCATCAACCAAACACACTATTCCATTAGCCAAACTAAAGTCAGAGATTTGAGATTGTTTCTGAACGACTCACAATAACAATATTAAATAAAAACAAGAAAAGTTCAAGTTTTAAAAGATATTTTGGACCATTTTGCTATAGGAAAGTAGCCAACCAATTCATGAAGAAAAAAAAAAAAAACAATTATTTTGAATTTATTTCATCCATCTACAACAGGTAAGGTAGCTTACTTGGTAATTCCCATGGCTCGCACTTGTTCAAATCAACATCTCCAATAGCTCTAGCGGAAAAATTACTATCAAGAACCTTAGGATAAAGATAACTAGTAATCAACTCCTCGTCGGTCGGGTGAAATCGAAATCCCGGAGGCAAATCCATAGCTTCTTCAAGATGATCACCTACATGAACTTCCATGTTTTCCATGTAACTTGGAATTTCTCCTATACAAACTTAGTAAATACTTATAAAACTTGTGAAAATACTTCTTGTCTGAACTTAAACACCTCTTTTTCAGTAACTAGTAGTCCTACAATTTCCAATAGACAGAAATTCAACACCAAATTTAATGAAGAATGCTTAGAAATAATGAATTATTACAAGTGGGATTTATGATTTGATAAAGTCAATGTTTTGTGTATAATAAATAATTTTGAACAAAGTTTTAGGTGAGGAAATTATGAAATGAAATGAAAATTTTGGATGAATTTGTTAGCAATTAAGGTATATTACTAGAGCCTAGAGAAGAAGATTTAGAAGAGTAAGATGTTTTTTTTTTGTGTGTGTTTTTGTTTAAGGGATTAAGAGATGGAAATGGTTGTATAAATTTTTTGCATAATTGGGTAGCATACGTCCATAAATACTGGTGGCCTAGGAAGAAAGAGACGTGGGACTTAAGGAAACAATGCCATTTGCAATCACATTTTTAACCCATCCTCGTAGGGACAATTTGGTTTTATTATCGAGTGTTATCGAGTTTACACCTGTGTTTTTTTATTTAATTTCAATTTATTTTAATTCACTCTATAAATCAATTCATTTAATTTAGTTTTATATTTTATTTTAGTTTTAATTTGTTCAGAATATTTCAAAATGAAAGGACATAGTGTTATACTAGTATACCTGCATTTACATATTTAGATTTTTTATGTATTGTTTGAAAAAGTTTAAGTCACTTGTTTGATATTTAAATTTCGCGTGTTATCGGGTTTAAACTGTGTATTTTATATTTAATTTAAGTTTATTGTAGTTCAGGCTCTTTAAAATTAATTCAGTTCAGTTTATTTTTATATTTTATTTCAGTTCTATTTAGAAAATTCCAAAATAAAAGGGCCGAATGTTATATTCAGGTGTACCTGCATGGCTGCATTTACGTATTTAGATTTTTATGTATTGTTTAAAATTTATAAATCACTTGTTTAATATTTAAATTTTGCCATTTAATTATTAAAACTTAAAATAATCAAACTATTAGAGTTAAGAGGTTGAATTAATTTGAATTAAAATGATGACTCTACCTTAAGCATACGAAATAAATAGAGCTAATTAGCCAACCACGACACACTGAATAAAGAAATAATCATGTGTCATCCACCCCAATTTCGTTCACCATCAACTTTGGCTTTTAAAACAATCTTCGTCAAGGCCTAAACACCCGTTTGTGTTATTTTGTTGGTTAGTAATGCCACTTGTCAACAACATTAACCAACTATCTTTCCGATCCTGGTTAATACACACGTAGATGTTTCATATATATATATATATATATATATATATATATATATATATATATATATATATATATATATATACACGACTATATGAGTATGAAATTCGAATAATACAAAATAAGATTCACTGTTTCTACTTGTATTTTACGATAAAAACAACTGTAAATCAATATATATTCTCGAGAATAATTTTGTCCATCAGTTATGAAAACTAAAGAATAATGAGTCTTTACGGGATAAAAAAAATAAAAACAAAAAAATGCACCAATAAAGAAAACCATAAATTTGACTTTTAGTGTCCAATGAGAGTTGTTCTTTAATGCAATAAAAAAGGCTAATAAAATGGTGGAATAAAAAAATGATGGTAATATAATGCATGGACCAAGACAAAAGGAAGGAAGCTTTCCAAACACTTTTATTGGTTATTTAGATCTAATGTAATGAAGCCAGAATCATCCAAAATTCTTCCCATCAAATTAGGATAATTCCAAAACAATAAGCCTCATTCTAAGCTACTAGTAGTATACCAAACATGAAATAAAATAAAATAAATGACAAATAAAGAGTATTCTAAGTGAAGCTTCAAAGTCTTTATCAAATGTAATATTTTATTAAAGTGGCTTTATATTTTCAAAGTTATCTTGACCATTTAGCCCTCAATGTGTGCTTTCAATCTTGTTAGTGTTTAAATCAATTGATACGTGACTGTTTAACTTCAAGCTAAGATTGGGACTTGGTCACTTGATACTTTGATATAACCAAAGTTAGTCGGTATGGGCGATATTTCTTAATAAGGATTTGTATTATATTAATCGGGTGATTAAGAGTTTGATTGCTGACTCTTAACAAAAAAAAAAAAGAGAGTAAATTTGTAAGGCGTTTAAGTCTTAACCCTTCCTTTGTAACCAATGAGATTATCCAATTACTGGTACGAGATATTACTGGTCAATGTACAAAAGAAACTAATACAGAGAATTGTGATGCTTTTTCGTATAATAGTACATCAAAGGATAGTTGGTTTGATATATACACTAGTATAGATCCCGCGCAATAAATGCGCGGTATTTATAGAGTATTTCTTTTTGTATTAGTTATTCATGCTAAATTACACCTTCTTAATTTTTTATATTTCACGTCATTATATTTTGATATGAGAAAAAAAAAAATTGAATTATAAAATTAATCAAAAAAATTGAGTAATATCATGAAATTTATATATTAATTATTTTTTTTAATCACAAAACTAATATTTTAATTTTATAAACTTCTCAAATTATAGAGAGCAAGTAACATGCRTCAAATCATTCTACAAAGTTTAGCAATTTGTATTTAGACTTGTATTTTATTTTAATTAAAAATTGTTTAATTTGATGAAAAGATATATTTTAATGAAAAATTAATAGTTTAATGTTCATTTGTTTTCTTATTTAAGTAAATAAAGTTTGGAGTGAAAATTTTTCCTTATTTAAGTACATGGAGTTTTGAGATAAAACTTTTGCGATTCCTTATATATGGTAAAGAATATGACTAAAAATAGATAATAGAATGTGTCTTTGGCGGGAAAATTTTAGTTTTGTTAATCTTTTAGTATATAGGGGACTAGTATAGATCCCGTGCAAATGCACGGTATTTTAGATACAAATATTTGATAATTTTACAATTAATTAAACTAATGCAATTTACCTCCATTTTGAAAATGGCAGAAAATTTGCATATATAATTCCATTGAGATATTTTATTAGCCTTATTTATGTAAAAGTAAAACAATGATTGATGTTATAAAATTAATTAGGAGATAAATATTATTTAATTGTAAATATAGATAGTCAACATTAACTAATTAGGAAATAAATATTGTCTAGCAGAATATCACTCGGGCTAATTACAACTTTGAATTAGGATAATAACATCAATCTTTTAGTATATAGGGGATTAAGTGCTAATTACAAATTACAAATTAATTAAGGTGGCAAGTCGCATTGAATTAGGATAATAACCTCACAACTTTGATTGTATTAAATTTTACGAGATTACCTTAGGAACAAAATAATCGATTATTTTTGCTAATCAGCGGATTAAATTCAACATACACAAATTGCAAAAATAGGTTATAAATGACACATTTATTACGGTTTGACTCTAACATATTTTAATTAATAGAATTAGTTTAAGTATTTGATTATTAGCATATTAAGATTATTAGATTGTTTATAAATAAAATGGAGTAAATTTTCCTATTTTAGAATATGTACTAATTAATATGTTAGGGTAAGCAACATAATGACCACAAATATGTTGTGTGTTTCAATATGTTGTTTACCAAACACTGAAATTGGCTTATCGATTAATCAATCATGCTAAAAGCCTTAAATATGCTAAAATTTTACCAATATGCCGTTTACCAAATACACCTAAAACCCCAATTATCTTTTTCTAAATAATTACGAATTGATATTTTGTTCGAGATGGGTCATTAATAACAAAATAGAATAGTCTCCGTCTAAAAATGAGTCTATGTAACATCATGCTACGTAGCGTATCAAGTTATCAACACATAATTCTAAATTACATACGAGACACTTTTACGATAATTTATCCATAGATGTTACTTTTAGAATTCATCTTTTGTCTGTATCACATTATTTTATGTGAGACGATCTTTACTCGATATATTAATATCCTAGACCAATTGCTAGCCGTGTAATATGTGATGTTTTATCCCGGAGATGCTGGCGTAAAACAAGTAAAAATATTTTACGATTGATTTTGACACCCATGTAATGTTTGATTTATTCTTACTAACAGATTCTCCTTAATATAGCAATTTAGCCATATTTAGGTGCTCTACTACCTTTGCAAGAACGTTTTCGAATTTAGATGAATTCTATCTTCTTAGGTCTCGACCGACCTATGTTTATTATAGAGACTGAAAATCGGGCATATTTTGTTTGAATTCCACTCTCCTTTGTAACTGTATTGACTAGGAGCTCCAGATTGAGGTTTTCTTAATTATTTGGTTCCCTTTAATTTAATTAGATGATCATTACAAATAATAGAAATAAAACGGATTTTAACTAGCTAAATATGACTTGTACATGTTATAAAAGTGGTTACTAAAATAACCGTTTTACAATATACTTTGTATTTTTTTATTGAGAAAAACTAAAGATTACACTAGTTTTTCCAATGTCTTTTAAAGTGAAACATTATTAGAGTCTTTTCGAATGTAAATGGAGATACCGTTGAGTCATGCGCGGCGACCTTATAGAAATATAATTGCAATGCAAGAAACCGGCTCACAAGCAAATGAAACTCCATTTCAAAATCAATTGTTGATAGGAAGACTAGTTAACTTACTTATAAGCTAATCCTTTTATTATTTTTCCACCGATGTAGGATAATTCCCCCAGCACATACATGAGAATAGACCTCAATAGATACACGTTCTAAAGTCGACTAGTATTTACTCATCTTATGAATATCATCACTCTAATGAAGTTACCTTTAATTAGTCATTACCTTTTTTAAGATGATTTTTACTTGTTTAGGCAGTTAAATTATCTTGGACTACGATGATAATTAACAAGGATCATATAACAAATGCGAAAAAAGATAAATAAAGAACGATAAAAACAATAACACATTGATTTACGTGGTTCACTAACAGCGTGTTAGCTACGTTCACATGGCAGAAAGGAGGAAAGTTTTATTTATATTGAAAGTTTTACATATGCGAGAAAGTAAATAATAATATGCGTAATTATTAGGATGAGACTTAAAAGAGTTTATATAATAATCTCTTAGTCCAAAAAGAATGACCGACCTATCTTAGTCGTTGGAAGTGACAACTAACAGATTCAAGATACAAATGGAAGAAAAGATAAATGATAGTATAAAGTTTATAGTTGGTAAATAATAAGGATGCGTCCCCCCTAATTTGAAATTTGACCCAATAATATGGGACACATAAAATGAATAGTAAGATGACAAATACATAAACCAAATATGGAAAGGCGTCTAACACCTTTCAATCATACTAGACTACTAGTACTGAAAAGTCTAAGTTTATAATGGCCTTGAAAACTCCTACATGCATCAATGCATCAATGCATCAATGCATCATTGCATCATGCATGCTTTGATTTATTGATTATCGATTGATTTTGTTCAAATGATTATGATACACATACATGAAACCAAACTCTTCCCTAGCTCTTTCATTAGATAATGAGGCTTTGGTATGACCATTATAGCCTGAATTTTATGTTAGGTTCATATATTTTTCATATGAAAATGAAATGGCCTGATTCAGTTAATGCAATGGAGGACCTTAGTTATGTTGGGAGGGAGTACGAGTTAGGGTACGGCCGGATGGCCGACTCCCTACCAATTTAAGTTTCTGTACTTTTTAATGAATAAATTATTATCACTCGGCTTCCTGATTTGCTAGTTGAGTGTCGCTATTTCTCTACGAGATTATATGTTCGACGTTCGAGTCTCTCCCCTAGACCTAGCAAAATCAACCGAATCTGGAACGAATTACAACCTTCGAATGTGACCCGACCCGTTCTGAACATGATCCGAACTTTCTTGACTCGGAACTGACTCGACCCGAAATGACCCGATTTGTAATCACCCGACCCAAAAATGACCCGACAAAACATTACTCTAATTTTACAAATAAGACATGAAATGATTAATTTAAAAGACTCTTAATTTTATTTTCGTTAAAATAAAGAATCAATTGTCAAAACTTAACTAAAAATTTCATTTGGTTGTAACTAAAGTCGGTTTTATGATTTTTTTCTTTTTTCTAGCGTTTTATAAAAGGTCTGTATTAGTTGGGGCAATACAATAATCCTTGTCTTTTTGGGTTGATGCTAATTGTTTGTACTCGGTGTCATTTTAATTTTATTAGATATCGTTTGAATAGCCTCGTTATTTTTAAACAAAGTATACATGTAACGGTACGCGAATCAAGGAAGGGCACGCAATCAAGTTACTCGTACACGGTAGGTACATGAGTACAAACCTTAGTTTGTATTGGTAGGTTCCGTTAAAACATAGGGTTGTCCATACTTGAAAAGGATGCGAGTTTTTATCTTTTGTTTACCTATTGTGCGCATGGAAAACCTTTCTTGTTATCGTATCAGACAGTATATCACCATCACATCATCTTTGTTTGTTGACTATACTTTAAGGAAAGCTAATGTATAGAGAAATTGCAATTCTATGGACTGGTAATTTCTGCCCTATATGGAATATGGATCCCGATTCGAGTCATTTAACGTTGATAATAACAAAACAACTAGGAACATAACTACATGAAGACATGTCTAGTACTGAAGAATCCTAGTCTACTGATTATGACCAATGTTTTAAATCCCATCTTCCTTTGTTTATACTGGCCTCATGCGGTGATGCCTCTCATGAGACCCAAAATCAAGACATTTCTAAGCTTTTAAATCCCATCCTCCTTTGTTTATACTGACCTTGTTCCTCCTTTGAAGCTGAACATTAAGACAGGTTTTGTTCATATTCTCGCATTCATAACATGTTTCTACTGTCTTTTCCTCATTTCTTTGTAAATAATAAAGTGTCTTCAATGACGATCACCAGAGAAACGATTTAGAAATCTGTCAACAAATTACAAACAAATTTCTTGGATTGTACACTATAAATTTATCAATATGTCCAGATGTTATTTTTCAAGAGTGAATCATTTACAGAACTATAGAGACGATGAGGGATATATGTAAAAGCTCCGAACTCTGTCAGTCTAGCATTGCGAATGTTCTCGTCTAGCATTTCTTCTTTTTTTCTTGCCATTCTTTAATATTGGCATCCACCAAAATTTTCACCTTGGCATGAAACCCTGGATACGGCTCATACCCTACTGAAAACTGAAGAGCCTGCAAAAGATCCATTAGACAAACGACATAAGTCGAACTTCATGATGCCAAGTATGAATGTCGTGATGACAAATACTCGGGTAATCCAAGTTTCAGAACCAATATTCAAATTCTTATTCTTTGTACAAGTCGTACGCCTTATTATTAATGGATTGACGGGCTGTTCACAGAATGCATACCTCGAGTAAGACAAAGAATGGAGCCATCAAAAAAGCTTGTAGAAGATTGTCCAGAAGAGCAGGGGCCCGTTTCTGTCACAAATGGATAAAAATGGTAAGAACGACACCTAAAAGATCATTCGAGTTATCAAACAGCCTTCTTGGAAGACGATTTCTTATACTGAATTAACTAATCAAGTAAATCACCTCAAAAATTCCATGACCAAGGAACTGAGCTGTCCAGCAAACAAGTTGAGCAGCTAACACAACCTGAAATATAGGTATAATGACCAAAATTTATTACTCGTACAACATAAACCCATAATTACTTTAAATTCTTATGACTGTATTCCTGACAGAAGAATTAAAACTAAAATTTGTTTCATAGAAGGGCAGGGAATAAAACACTCGAGAAAAAAACTAGGAAAAAGTTATATATAGAGTCCTAAGTATACAAAGACACATCTTGTTAGTGTTTCTGATGAATTCATCCCATAAATTCCAGAGGCCATGTCATAAAAAGAAACACAGCAACATCATGAATCTGATACGGGAACTCCTAAAATTTGCCAGATTATTCGTAGGGCAAATTAAGTTTTGAATTGTGATAACTTATGTTACTCATAATTGGGTTCGGGCATCATATAGAGATAGTCAGATAGAGAGATGTATCCAAGTAACGGGCTCGTGAATACTCAATTTTTGAGACACGGGAACTCCTAAAATGATGATAGGGGTATTAGGACAGGGGAATAGTCCCTTCATGATTATGGTGTTGTACTGCGGCATGGGAGTAGACTCTTACAAGCTAATATGAGAACCAGGTCAGACATTATCATGACAAATTACTTTGAAAGCTGCTAGCTAGCTGCCAAGGTCTCTTTCGACAATTTCCCGTAAACTGAGTGTAATTATGACAGTCATTTTCTCTTTTGCCTCATAGCATATTCATCCTCACTTGACATGATGAGGACAGGGATCAAGGTCACTGAACACTTGTAGCGGGAGAAGAAGAATAACAGAAAAAAACAAAGAAAAGAAGAAAGAAAGTTCAAAAAATTAACTAATTAAGATAAACATGAGACGGCTCCTATTGTAGCCTTGATAAAATACTAATCGAAAAACAACATGAAGACAACACACAATAGCATGACAATTTACAAACTAAAGCAGCAGAAAAGATAGGAGACAAGTGATCATCTGAGCAAGTAACAACTGACCTCAAATTTCCTGCTACATCCCATACAATAATAGAAATGAACTAACAATTATGCAACATCAGAAAGATGATATCATCATAACCAAGTACATTAGTTCTCTAGCAAGCTGATTATTGATTTGAGGCCCAATAAATGGTTTTTACTCTTAAAATACACAACAGCAACATGCTGATATCCATGGGGATTGAATCATCGACAATGCACAATTATACTGAAAAACTCCTTTGTTAAGGTATAACTTATTGAGTTCCCACAATTTCATGACAAGACTTTTAGAGTTTTAGAATCTTCCTTCTATGACATCATATGAACTATACAATCAATCCGTTGGAGTTTGTTATTGAAGTATTGAACACCAATACAAAAAAGAAGGAAATATGAATACAAATATCATGAGCATTTAAAATGACACCATTTTATTCGAGACTTGCTCGATATAAAAACATTTGCAGAAACAAGATATGAATTTTAGCCTTATGGCCCTAATCCTCCCTTCTGCCCTAAGCTCTCAAGTATCATTACCAAAACCTAATTGTATATCAGAGCCAACAAATGCTAATATATACAATTGAACCAATGCCTAAAAACTACGCATAACCATCTAATCTCAGAACCCCATGAAGCTAAATCAACATCCACTTACAGAAACACATTTAACATCAACAATTTGTCGTGAGGATGCCTTTCCCAAAGACTTGCAACCCCCCGTAAGAATTTTAGCCTAACCCCCATTGCCCACCACCATCAACGCCTGGGTTTTGGCACCGCACCATAGTTTCACATCACACACCAAAGAGAAACACTTCTAGAGATTGCCTAGCATCATTACTCAAAGAGACATTAGCAATTCAACACCTCATCCCCAACAAGAATCTGGGTTTTACTACTATACTAACTTGAAGTCATAATTCTAATTGTATCCTAACATATATCATTAGCCAACATATAAACAATGATACCAACTCACCTACTCACTAACTCTACCCTATCCGATATCATCTGTTAGCTCTGTGGCTCCTCTGACTCAAAATTAGAAATTTCAACTAACCCATCATATGAGACTACAAATTCTTGGGTGAGGTGGCCTTACACAAGAAGTTCATTAAAACAAATTCATTAATATCTAAGTTTTCATTTAAATGGGTCATGATATTTGCATTAGTGGATCCATTTTACGCAATCTTTGTACAAGACAGCCTTACATGAGAATAACTAGTAGTATGAGCAAAGCATAACTTTACTCAAAACAAGGGTTGAGGTCAGCTAACTTAAACCCTTCTAGAGAAATTCTAGTCTACAACTTTACAAGTAAAACTTTCAACAAAAACATATAAAATCCCAATTAATAAATCAATCAAAACAACCCAAAATAACACACCCTGAATTTAATTATTTTTTAGTGTTAGAGGGCACAAGACCAGTACAATATATAGGGGGGGGGGGAGGGGGATTGTAACTACTGGGCTAAGACCTCTTCGGTACACGCTAGTAAAAAAAACACAATTAGAAGTTAGAAAAAAGGGTAGAAAAACAACCTTCCAAGTCACAGACCAGCCAAGATGAAGAGCAAGGGAAGAAGCTCCAAACCAGCAAAGAAAACACAGTAAAGCACCCAAAGATCCAGCTTTTTTATCCATACATATATATGATACAGAAAATACAATAGTTGTAAACAATGCTTGATTACGGAAGAACACCATTGGTAAATAAAACCCTAACATTAACCCAGAAAATAAAATTGGCCAAACAAACACCATATGTATCATAATATTAATTGGGTTACTATGATATGCACCATAGAATGCAAAATGCTTCTCCAGATTAAATATTTCCATTAATTTTACACTTGAGTTTCTTTGATTTTGGTACAAAGATTGAAACTTTAGGGTTAAATTTGGGGATAAAGTTAGGTGGGAGTTTGAATTGGACAAATTGAAAGGCAATTTCTGGGTTTTTTTGTTAGTTTTAAGAGGAAATTATGGGAAAGTCAGCTGAAACACGGCAGTGATGACGTTTTGTTGAAAAATTATTAATAGAGAAATGGAACATGCAAATCATATGAGTAACTGAAATATTATCCTCTCTGTTTCTTCTTTGTCCGTTTACTCTCAAATAAGACAACAATAGATAAGATTTGGATAAAATTCTATAAAATTTAGATCCGGATACATATCTCCATAATAAAATTAGATCCGATATATATCCATAGGATTTGGATTTCTCATATCCATATTCGGAGACCGGATCAAGATCTATCTTATATTCTTTTGATATAAAAGAACGTCTCTTTTAAACTATTAAAATATTAATTTTTTTATTTTATTGCGACGTAACATAATATTTTTCTATATTAGAATATATTCCCTCCTAGTCACTCATTTCTTCCTCCTTCCATTTTGCACAAGGAATAAGGAATTGATTTTGGAACACACAAAACCATTTACCCCACATACAATTAAATTTGGACCACATATAACATTCCAAAAAAAGGAAAGGGGGGAGAAAATCCGACTAGCTCCGAAAAGGAAAGAGGGAAGAAATGATCGACTAGGAGGGAGTAAATATTAAATCTCAGGTTTTAAAAATATCAAAATAAAGTCATACAAAATTATAATAAACTAAATAAGTATTACGGAGTACTTTTAACCGAAAAATTTTAATTAGAAAAAATCAGGGTTTGATTTATGAAAAAAATTGAAAAAAAGATATATTTGTATTATTTTTGTAACTTAATTTATAATTTAAAAAAATAAAATAAAAATGGATCCAATTATAGGATATGGATCGGATATGGATCTCGACCATACGATCCATATCCTTATATTCTACATCCAAAATAATGCAATCCAGATTCGATCAGTTGGATTAGGATCTCAGGATCTATTGTCATCCCTACACTCGAATCTAGACTCTTCGGGAATATTCACAAATTCTTATTTAAGACGGCACTATCGATCTTAAACTTAAGACGGGTCAAGTAGTTATAATAAAAGAAAACCAAAATTTACAAGAAAAAACAATACATTTGTGTCTTATATTTATAAGTAGGATGATACTTAACCCTTTTTAACGTTAAGACGGACAATAGGAGACTTATTGATTGTAACTTTGTAAGTAGTCAAGTAGAGTGAGTAGGTCTTTTTAAGAGAATTTTTTAATAAATTTAGTGGACAATCAATCAAAATTCATCATTCTTTTAGTTTGAAACATATAATAATAAGAACTACATCACCTTCTTTTTAGAGTCATCTCAAAAATCAATGAATTATAGAATAGCCCGATGACTTCTCCTCTTGGACACTCTTATGAACAAAAATCACAATTTTTCCATAGCGTCATGTGGTAGTCGCTCATAGGTTATCAAAGGGGGGAGAAGGATTGGTGAGGTGGACAAATAAAGACCATTGGATGGGCAACTACCAACTAACGCGCATTGGATACCATATTCTTTGAAAAGCCCACGTGAGAAAGTCAAATAACCACCTCCACTATTTGTGCAACAGAAGCAAAAGAATAGGAGCAGAGGCAGGAAGTCGTTGGAGACATAAACCCTAACTCCTCACTCCTATAAAAGCAGAACAAAAGCTCACAGTAAAGGCATCGTGTCCCACTTGGAGAACAACTACAACAACGCCAATCACCATTATACTTACCAAATTCAGTAGAAGAATTATCCTTGTATTTCTGTGCTTTCACGCTTCCATCTTGATTATAGTGCAAAGTTGGCGGGATTCCGACTCCCCCCGCGGTTTTTCCCACATCGGGTTTTCCACATCACCAAAATATCTCATGTCAATCTTTATTTTCGTTGTTTCTTACGTTCAAACGCATCGTCACATTAATTCATTCGTTGGCTAACGGTCGATCGCTTTAATCCACAACTAAAATCAGTCACTAGGTAAATTTTTACCAAAACAATTTGGCGCCCACCGTGGGGCAAAGTGATTGTTTCCAGCGCCAGAACTTCGTGAAATTTGTTCGTCATAATGTCT
>VHZZ01010381.1:9554-25110 GCA_009801015.1 Silene noctiflora | reverse complement strand
CGAGCACCCAATCGCTAAACCCACGAAAGCGGTGGAAGATCTAAGGTAGAAGTCAAGCATAAAGGTAGATATAAGACAAACCTTCACGGATACGACTCAAACCGAAAACCAACATAAAAGGACTCATATATGAACCTTATATGACAACTCAGGTGTATAAAGCATAAACAATTCATACATACAACATTTATAAAACATAGGAGTGAATAGGAAAATAAATAAAGAATCAGAGAATCACAGCAGGTCCAGGGGCCCCGCCGCCGGCCAACCGGCTTGGCCATACTGGCATTTTACAAAAAACTGAAATTTCATACAATGGGTCATAGCCGGTGGACCGGCAGCAGGCCCACCGGCTGGGACGGGGGCAACAAGGCTTTCACATCAGCCTTCTGGAGTGTTCCCAGCCGGCCAGTGGACTGGCAGCCGGCCCACCGGCTAGGACACAACCTACACAAATTTTGGTCACAAGTCTTCAGTGCCTCCCAGCCGGTCCAAGCCAACTGGTAGCCAGTCAACCGGCTGGGACAACACCCACATGTTATTTCGAGGTTGGTTCTGGAGTGCTCCCAGCCGGCCCACCGGCTGGGGCACCTGTACACGAATTTCAGCCTATTTTTCATACAACATGTTTTCCAACTTAATTTCTCGCATGCTTATGAGACGAAAACACGTACAACACGTAAATTCAGCAAGTATGACAACCCAACATCCAATATACTCCTTTTTCATAATTAAACCATCACAATTCCATAAATTTTATCATAATAAACTCAAAGCATGTAAAAGATGACATGTTTGTCAAACTAAACACCAAACTAACACAATTATTCCTCATTCACATAATATGAACACCATAATTCATGAATTGAACAAGGAACATGATAAAACATGTAAATGTGTCAACTTTAATTTATAAACACCAAAATTTAACACAATTAAACACATAAACCAAATGTAATATAGAGTAACCTATCACCGTTACCTTATGCTTCCGTATTATTTTAGAGAGTCTTCAATAATGTAAGAATCAGCTTCCGGGTCATTCAAATCCTCACCTAAACACAAAATAAGACGAGTTAAGTGAAGAATTCACCCTTATAGGGGTATTAGAGGTTTTGAAATTTGACAAAGGGGGAAGAAATACGACGACTTTCTTACTTACAAAGAAGGAGGACGATAAGAGGAGAAGAATGACGCGAAAATCAAGACAAGTGGTTAAGAAATGAAGAAGTTATGGAGATTTGAAGTTTGAAGGGTTTTGGGTGCAACAATGGTGGAATGAGAAATGAAGGTTTGCTGAAAGTTTAGAGGAAGGAGAAGATATATGAGGGTTTGAGTAGAGAAATGATTAGTTTATGGGTCCAAATCAAACCTTGGCCCATTACAACTCAAAATGAGTCGGAATTAACTTAAATTACGTCTTAAGGCAACTATACGCTCAAGACGGAATATAATATTAAGCTTATATATTTTATACACTAAAAATATATTTTTACTCAAAAATAGGTTTTAAAGGTAAATTAATTTAATTAAATAGCTAAATTATTTTTAAAACCGTTTATAAAATTTTCGGGTGTTACAAAGATGTTGAGTTTAATAAATTGTTACAACTTAGCTAGATGTGCGGAATCTTAATCCCTAAATAAAGCACAATTATAAAACTATGTACAATTCTAAACTATGACGAGGCCAAGGTCAATAGTTGCAAGTACAATGCTCGCTAGCTCACACGACTTTACCCCAAGTAGCAATAATACCACCTGCCACTCATGAAAACATGAATGCCACAGTCAGTAGAGAGTAACTCAAGGTTCTCCTAGCCATGTTATCTCAAAAAAAAACATAATTAAGAACGGAACAAAGGCAAAGCAAGGTAAATACGATAACATGGACAACTAGACATGAGAAGACAAGAATGAACATTAAACATACATATCGACATGAATAACTTGATATGAGAAGACATGAGTGGGCAATAAACATATATGCCAACATGAGTAGCTTGATATAAGAAAATAAAAATTAATAATAAACATACATGACAACTTGAATGGCTTGATTTAAGAAGGCAAAATAGAACATTTATCATACATGTCAACATGCATAACTTGATAAGCATAGAACACAATATGAAAGTATACACGAGACTAAGTCAACACGAGGACGATTTCCAAAAGCAGCATATGCAAATAGCCAAAACTATGCAAGACTTTTACTACTCTAGACTCAATTCCTCTCGGTAGGACGATGATCATAATACGGTCCTAGTCTAAACCTGAACAGACTCTCGGGATGAACATTTCCCGATTCGACATGCGATAAACGTTTTGCAACCAAGACTCGAGCGACAGATCGGAAGTCGAGTACCCCGAATTCGGCAGAATGGCACGAAATAAGCGGAAAGAGTAAAAGCTAACCAAATCTTGGCAGAACGGCACGAGAGAGGCGTAAAACAATTTCAAGCAAGTATAAACGATACCTCTCATCATGATTAAATGTCATTTAAGTTCAACGTAGATAGTCACTTGAAAGACAAGTATTTCACATTTGAAACTCGATAAGAGAATCGTTAATGAACAAGTAAGAAACTCGAATATAATGTATAAAACATCATTCCATACTTATATAACATGAATAAACATTACTTTTCATAAACAATTGCTACTCAAGCTTAGTATAAAACAAACGATAACCATCAAACTAAGTGATACGAAATACAAGGCAAAACTATATACAAACCAATCTCGAATCACATGTAAGCATAACATGAGTCACCGTGGCCACAAGGACCATGTCATTTAAAACAGACCGTGTATGGCTATGTGTAAATTGTCACCTATTTCGAGAGTACCTGTGTTGATCCGTATGATAGTTTTGATCATATGGGGAGCAGTTTGTATACAGGTTGAATCTTGGTATCACGCGGGAGACGGAACGAGTTTCAGACCTTGGAGTTGAGTCGCCTAGTTAGATGATAGAAAACATAGTCAATAGTTGAGTTGTTTAATGTACAGATCTCATTTGTTATTCTGTAATCATGTATGTAATTCACTAAACATGTCAATTTATATCCAGTGTTTCTTAAATGTAATTTCGATATCACTGCCTCAGGAAACCGATATGGTGACATATCCCGATTACCTTGGTTGAGTAAGAAGAGGGTGTTACAAGAAATTTCAGAATTTTAGAATAAAGAAGAAGATGTTAGAAAAGGGTTTCAAGTAGATGAAGAGTCTAAAAAGGCCCAAAAGCAACACTTGGCCCAAATGACTCGATATAAGTCGGGTTTAAAAAAAAATCGACATAGAACGATCTCTAGGTCCCAAATAGCCAAGGCGGTCACAAGAACTACTATTCTACAAAAGAAACGCTATTTTATAAAAATAAGGCTTAAAATATAAATAGAGAAAGAAAATAGCTAATTAAATATAGATTTCAAAGCGGGAATTTCGCGGGTGTTATATTAGTTATCTTATCTATTCCGAATTTCCAGTTACCTTTTAAGCTCCTTTTTTAAGTTTCAATTAATTTTTCAGTTTTAATATGTGTAATACCTGCCTTTTAGAGACCCTTGACTAACCCTTGACCTTGTGAAATCCTTACCGGAAGAGGTAGGGGAATTAAAATGATAATTAAGACCCAGTACTCGACCTAGTCAGAGTCAGTCGATCGAGTGTCTGTGGTACTCGGCCGAGTATGCTCCATACCCGACCGAGTGGTCTAGTGACAACATGTTATAATGTTATGCGGGGCTCGCTACATAAAATCATTTCTTAAATCATTTCCCTTATTCTTCTAACCCTAATCAGACCTCTTCCCATCTCTTTTATCGCCTCTTCTTACCCACATCTACTTTATATGCCTAAAGGGCTAGCATAGGACGGGTTTAGAAAGTCAGGACGTAACCTCCTTCATAGGTCTAACATGGCAAGGTAAGTCGCTGCTATCATCGTTGGTATTAGCTAATGATGATAGTTAACCGTAATAGATTCTAATTTATTTTTGTAGGTGGCGATGTGTTATTTTTTTATGCGTTTATGTGATTGGCCGCGACTACGAGAAGATTCGCTAGAGGTAGGGTTTCCCTACTCAGTATAGTTATATGATTAATTACGGTTGTTGTGATATCATGATTGGATGATTATATGTTCATTGTTGTGATAATTGCGGTCGGTATTGATGTTGATCGGTGATGGAGTGGTTGGATATTATGAGCCATGTCGGGAGATGGTTTCACCCCTTATTTCGCCCCTTGTGACTCCCGTCACAATGGGGATGTCCACATTAATGAGCTTGGGTTCGCTCGTTACGATGAGTGAGGATTTTATGTCCAGCGCTGCGGTTTGGCATCAGTAGGGGTGGGTTACCTGTTGCAATGGGAACCCGGCTACTCATTGCGATGAGAGTCATTATTGACTATGGAGTTTGGGATTGGTGGAGCATTTTTGAGTAGTATTGTAACGTTTTTTGCATGACTCGTGGCACAAAGTTATACTCTAGGTTAGGCTTTTTATGTTATTGTATAGATAGATGATTACTATTTAACACTCCTTTCTACTTAATGTAATGTTTCCTATTCCCTTATTTAATTTATTCAGTTTTTATTCCCTATTTCTAATTTGAAAGTTTTGTCTGGCCTAAATTCAATTGTATGTGAGGTAGTGTGTGTTGTCTGGTCCAAATTCACTCTCTTAATCCAATCCAAGTGCACTAGGGAGTATACACAGTGATTATCATTTATACGTTGCAACATACAACCGTGGTCGGTCGTACATAATGACAACGACATCTAATCGGGCCAAAAAGAATAAGTCTCCCTTAAGACGGATGGTATTCGTCTTAAGCGTCAGACAGATCGAATAGTTACCGTATTACATAATATGGTAAAACATGACCATATGGGTTAGGGTGTAGGGTGGCAGTAGATGTAGGGAAATATAAAGAGGTATGTGACTAGGCGTTGGTGGATTTGACATTTTGAGAATAAATAAACAATTTATATTAGAGTTCCAATGTCATTTGAAAAACAAAATATTTATACATTTCATGGAATCTAAATACATCATTCCATCTACATTCATTTGTACTTTCTAATTTCTCTCTCTCTAAACACACAAACATAAATCATCCTTTGAGAACTCAAAACCCCAAAACTCATTCCTCTATATCCCCAAAAAAATCATCTTGATCTTCTTCATTCCTTGAAAAACCCAGAGCATTCATCTTTTACCTTCATTTATTAAATCATATTCACACGTTCATCTTCTCCCTTTCAAAATATTAAAACAAAGTTGCTTGTTTCATTTTCCTTTTCACAAATACAAAATCTTTTCACCTTCATCTTCTCCTTCTAGAAAACCAAAACCAAGAACATTAATCTTTACCTCATTTCATCTTCATCTTCTCATCATACATTTGAAACAAACTAAACATGTAACTAACTGAAATATGTTACCATTTAGTACATTTTTGTGACCAGATTTTACTTGGTATAATTTATTGACCCCATAACATAGTAGTAAACTGAAATGGTTACTTTTACTCTTCAAATGGTCACATTTTAAAAACTAGGTAAATAAGTCTCAAAATATAATATATAACCATTTTCAAGATAATTATTTTGGTTTATGTATGATTTATTTCAATGTACAAATTGTAAACATATTGCACAATAAATAGAACAAGTTGTGAAACTTGGCATGTTACCACTTAGAAACTTTAAATCAAAACTTATTAATGAGTATAAGTTATCTTAAATGGAAACTTAATATCAAAAATGGTGAACATGTTATGTTTAATATATTCCCATTATATTTTAATCCTTATATAAAATGTTTTCATGTTGAAATTGTACTAAAATAATATCATTTTGCATAATTAAGTAAACATATTGCACAAATTTAATAGGAAACTATTTGTTTCCATGTTTGAAAATTTTGTAACCGTTTATGTAACACCTCCTTTTTACCCGGTCATGGTAATCGGGAGATGTTACCGTCATAGTTTCCCGAGGCAGTGAAATCAGAATTACAAATAAGAAACATTTAATATAAATGACAAGTTTAGTGGATTACAAACATGATAAAAGAATAACACAAGTGAACATACATTATACAACTCATCTATCAACTACGTCATCTATGTGACTCGACTCCAAGGCTCGGAACTCGTCCTGTCTCCTGCGTGATACCAACCAAAACTTGTAAACAACTGCTCGCCATATGATCGAAAATATCATATGGATCGAAATAGGCCACCTTGGAAATAGGTGACAATTTACATACAGCCACACACGGTCAGTTTCAATAACACAATTAAACACGAAAGATAATAGGTATGAATATGAAATGCAATATGAATGCACAATGAAAAGTATCCAAACATCACAACTCCGCAACCAACACACCGATACTAGGGACACACCCACGGTACCCACAACCCGGCACCGCAGCACCGCCCACCAAAAAACCCAGACCACAGTCCATAAAAAGGTACTCAGGACACATCCGTGGTACCGGGCCCCGGCGCTAACTGGAACCCCTGCCAGATGACATGTCTCAACCACACGTGTCCTTATGTTGTGACTCGTATTTACTCACATTTAGTCCCCTAACTAGCCTCGCTCTACATGCTTTTATGTATGCATTAGGGCCGTTTCTTATCTTTAGTTACCTAATTGCCATTCTATAAGGTTTTGGTGCTTTTGGTAGGAGAAAAGTGCCAACCTTGCATTCTCGGAGCATTTCGGAAGGTAAATTGATCACACATAACGACCAAGAAACAAGAAGGGACTGAGACTAAAGACCATAGTAAATTGAAGAAGTAATTTGGCAACAAAGGAGAGCGCCCACGAGTTGTGGGGCAGTAAGGCCAAGAAGCAAAGGTGCTGAAGGATAACTCGTGCTAGCTTAGCCAGACTCGTGCGAGTTCTAGCCTAACTCGTGCGAGTTCCATAGGACTCGTGTGAGTTCCCCAGCAGGATGCTTTCTCATTCAAAGCAAGGACTCCCACGAGTTGCTCTGGCTCTAGCACTTCCTTAGATCTTCTTAGGGGGCCTAACTATCATTTAAGCCCTTCGTTCCTTAATACTTGTACTTAGTATAAATAGCTTATGCAATTAGAGTTTATGGACACATCCTTAGAGACTCTCTCTAGCTTAGATTAGTTTAATTACATATTAATAATTTCCTTGTTATTCAAGCAATCTTAGGTCTAGTTTGTAATTGAAAAATTCTTGGGTTTTGTATTGGAGAATTGACAACTCTTCATCATTAATCAAAGCTTTATTCTATTTCATTGTTCATCTTAATTTGGTATAATCCTCTTACTCTTTACTTAATCATTTACTTACTCTTTTGTTAATTGTTTTTATTCTATCATCATGTCTATGCTTGTTAAGATGATTGACACCCTCTATGACATGTTTACCATAATAATGTGTGAGTAGTCCTCTAGCTAGGTTTAGTGGGGGATTATAGGAGTTAACATGGGTTAGATCTATGCTTGATGAGTTCATATGAACGATTGTTTGTTATGTTCTTAAAGCACATGTTATATTTGATGAAAAGCTTGATTGACAACTTAACATGATTCTCTATCTCTTTAACAAGACTTGTACGGCATAAATCAACTCGAGGATTGTTAGACCATGCATATGTTGAATAGGGAGATCGAAGTCATTGTAGGTGTCGTAAGCTATAAATCAACTCAACTCCGAGACCTAAGTCTTCCTAGGGATTGTAAGATATAAACGAACTCGCTCCCAACATAACTATAATCATTTACCGGATTCATTACTATGATCATACCATGTTTCCCCTATAAACCCATGACACCCTAGTGCCTTTAATTAAGTGTTTACATCTCTACTTTTATTTGCATGCTTTGTCATTTCATTTATTTACATTTTCGTTGTAGTATTCTAACTTTCATCTCAACCCAATTAGTTACACAAAGACATAGCTACTTGCATTTGATAACCCGTCCTTTGGGATCCGACCTCTACTTGCTACTTGCTAGTTAGTTGAGTATAAATATTTTTTGATAGGGTGTTACAACCTAGCCCTCGCATCAAAATGATGCCGTTTCCGGGGATGGTGTATTGTTGAATTGTTATCATTTATTGCTTTTTAGTTGTGTCTTTCTTTTCCACGAGGAAGCCAATTCCTCGAGGAGATTCTAATTGTTTTCTAGTGTTTGATATTTTGCATGCCTAGGAGATTACAAGGAAATCACCTACCCATTGATCATGAGATTGAGAGAAAGTTGAGAGGTATGGGGAGAGCCTTTAGGGGTGCTTCTACTTCAACAACAGAGGAACCAAACTTAGGTATCAGAGGACTAGTGGACGCAAGAATTGTTCAAGTGGAAAGATTTGAGTTTACCATTCCTTTTGCAAGACAAGGAGAGGGCAACCCAACACCAAACCAACCATAAAAACCAACCAATCATGCTTAAATTTTCATCTCATTCCGTACCAACCGAGGAGAACCTACCTAAAGGTACTCCAACACCCGCTCACTTTATCGGAAACTTTACAGCGAAGTTCGCTTTTATACAACTTGTTGAAAGAAGTCAATTCGGAGGAATGCCTAGTGAGGATCCGCATCTTCACATGGAGACCATTCGAGCATATTGCGATGCTATTTCTCAAACGGGTGTAACACAAGAACAAATTCGATGGGTGTTGTTTCCTTTTTCCTTAATCAGAACCGTCAAACAATGGTTGAAGAGTCTAGACAAGGCTACCCTTGGTATCGATTATTTAAAGAAGCACTTGCCTTTTACAAGAATTTCTACCCACCCGAGAAGACCAACATGCTTAAAGCCCAAATCACCAGGTTCAAACAAAGAGATGAGGAGTCTCTATATGAGGCTTGGGAAAGATTCAAAGCTACATGCCGCTCTTGCCCTCATCATGGGTTGAACAAGTAGTTCTTAGTCTAACATAATGGATTATTTAAAGACTCAAGGAATGTTCTCAATATGGGGTCTAATGGAAGGTATATCGAAGTTGATGACAACCAAACTTGGGCTAAAATAGAGGAAATGGTGGTCCATAATTCCCAATATAGCCAGCCACGTAAAGCCACTAGTGGAGAGAGACATGACGTTGACTCCGTCACACAATTGAGTGCCGATTTGAGTGCACAAATGTGTTCTCACATCGATACAATGAACTTGAACTTTGACAAAGCTATGACCAAGATAAGTAAACCCTTTAATTCACTTAAGTAACAAACATATCAACATGTCAATGCAATGACGGTACTCAACAAGAGTGTGGGGGAATTTAAGTGTACTTATATGACATTGCAAATGGTGGACCGTACCACAAAGAAACCACCAGGAGTATGGGAAAAGGTGTCGGTACGAGTTGGGAAGTTCTTGATACCGATAGACTTTGTTATAGTGGACATGAAAGAAGAGTCTAATATACCCATAATCTTGAGAAGACCATTTCTTTACACCGTCGAAGCAGTAATTGATGTCAAGAACGGTATGCTTAACTTTGAAATTGGTGATGAGAAGATAACTTTCAACCTCGACAAAACAATGAGAGCACCAAACTTGAACGAGCCATGCTTCATGGTTGACCATTACAGTCGAAAAGGAGAGAAAAAGAAGTCATAATCCTCCATTACAAAGCCTACCAAGGATGAAGTTCCTAGTGGAAAAGATAGAGGGACATTGCCCAATTGGAGAAAGGAGGTTGATGATACTGAAATAGCTCTATTCGGAGAGCAAGGAGTCTTTCATGACAACACCAAAAATGAGAGCTTGAAAAGCTCACTTTAAATGACAAGTACCGATGGAGGCCTTGAAGGCCAAAAGAATGGAGAGGAGATTATGCCTACCCATGGTCCTCTCAACATAGAGAAGAGGTGAAGGAAGTTAGTGGCTTGTGGGATAACGAGTTTGAAGGACTAGTCAATCCCTATGTCAAAAACGCAATGATCCTAAGCTAAGACCACGTAGCTCCTTGGCACTATAATTTTGACAATGGAAGCTATGAGAATGGAAGATATGACATGACGTGGTCTACACAAGACTTCTATCTTGAATGTGGGCAAACTTTCGATTACTTCTACGAGGTGTTGAGCAAAATCAACAGCATCCTCAACATGCCCCCTGAAAGCATTAAATGGAGGAGATTTTGGTGGAGTCCTCCCTTAAACCACCATTTTTATATATACTAACTTCTTAACTTGCATTTATTTCAAATTCATTCAATTCAATTTTTTCATTGCATTTGTTTTCTTTGTTGTCAATATTATGAACATGAGAGCAAGTGAGGGAGGTTACTAATTGTGTTTTCATGTTTGTAGAATACACAAGCAAAGTCCGGGGAAGCATATGCCTAGGCTAACCGAGCCTAAGGAACGTAACCCAATTCTATAAAGTTCGAAAAAGGAAGTATTGAAAGTGCTAAGGAAGAGTCCCCACGAGTTGGCCCCAACTCATAGGAGTTGGAGCCAAAGGAAGCAAAGGGAAGTGTCCTGCCACCAACTCGAGCGAGATCAGCTCAGGTCGAGCAAGATGATGGCCAACTCGTGCGAATCTTGATGAACTTGTGCAAGTTCCCTTCTGAAGAAAAGTGTCCTGACCAGAATTCGCCCGAGTCCTGGAGAGCTCGCGCGAGTCTCCCCTGCTCTTATACCCTTTTCACGAGTTATCCTTCCTTCCTTCCTCATTTTTACAAACACAAATTCAAACACAAACACAATTTCTAACAAAACCCCAACTTCAAACTCATCGATTACTCATCCAAATTCATCAATCTTCATCACAAACTTTCTTCTAAACAAATTTAACCACTCCTTTATCAACATTTCACCTTTCTAAACATCAAAAACAACCAAATTCAACCAACAATTTCTACGGTTTGAGGTATTTCGAAAAATCCCCAATTAATTGTTCTTAGAATTGAAATTGGGAGAAAGAGAGAGCATTCAAGTAAGTTCAAGACTTGTTAATACGAATTGCAAGGAGTATTCAAGATGGCAAGAACAAAAGGCGACACCAAAACATCAAAATCTAAAAGTTTGTCCAAATTACAAAAGGTATTGGCATCAAAGGCTCTGGTAATTCAAGAAGGAGGAACAATGGAGCTATTGAGGAGACCACTACCACCATACCAGATGTTGAACAACTCGTCGATTTCCCGGAGGTAAAATTCATTGACATTGCTCATAAGAAAGCTTTTTAATCCATTTGTAGGAAGAAGTTTATAGCTACCAAGGTTATATGCCATGACACCTTAACCAAGTTTGGTGTCCTTAACCAAACTAATACATTTTTCAAGTCCATGGGATTGTCTATATTGTTTAGCATTAATGAATTAACCTACCCTTCCCTTACATTGGAATTTATTAACTTATTGAAGTTATATAAGGTTGCTGATAAGATGTATATAGAGTTCCGACTTGAAAATGTCTCAAGGAGAATGAACAAATCAAGCTTTGGTGAGTTTTTGGCCTTGAAAGTCAATGGAGGTTTTCCAAAAAACCTCATAATTTCGATGCTAAACCCATTTGGAAGGCGATTGTCAGTCGGGACTTTACTTTCTATAAAGAGTGTCATGCCTTGTATGTTCACCATCCGGGATTTAGGTATTGGCATTGTGCTATTGCCAACACTCTTATTGCCCGAAAAGTATCAAATGTATTCTCGGAATTAGGCCTTGCTTACCTTGAATCACATGTTAATGCCCATGGAGACTACAAGTCTATATACGATATCCTCAAATTGTTGCTTGAAAGGTGAAGGAATATCCAATTTGGGAAAGACAACATGGCCTATATTGACAATGGTGGATTGATCTCAAGATTGGCTAAGAACTTTAATCTGCAGTTCAATGAAAACAAGGCTTACAAGCAGGTGTAGGAGGAAACCTCCTTGATATGAGAGCATTGGTAAACAAATTTAATTGGCTAAACAACGACAATGTGACTTGGAATTATGAGTGGCTTACTAAGGATTTAATGCCCTTGATCTTGGCAAGTAAGATTTGTCGTATCAATCTGAACTGAGGCAACTATCTTCTTCCCATTTCTCATCAAGCAAAGTTTATCATAAGCAAGCAACAAGAGACCAAAGAACTCTCCTCCACCCTTTTTACTCCACCTTACCCCTTTTCATTTCAAGAGTTCACCGCCAACGACCCTAGTGCCGTTAAGGGGAATGACTATGCAACCCAATTGTTGAAACATATCCATAGGGAGGCCTACAAGGATCGGGTAAATGCCTATTATAACCAATATCCTTCCCTTCTACATCTAGCACGACAAGGACTTCTCGATCACCAATGTCCTTGCAGGATTGGGTGGATATAAGGGTGTTCTTTCCTAGTGCCTTCCAAGATAGGGGGTCGAGAGTTCGAGTCCGAGGAGTAGAGAGCTTGTTGAGGATGATGAGAATGGTGAGGGTTCTGTAGATTGTGACAAGGAAGATGATGAAAGTGATGATGGAAGCGGTAGCTCGAGCTATAATGAAGAGAGCGATGACAAGGATGCCGAAAGTAGACGAGTGTAAAAGTAGATGGCCCAGAGGAGGATGGCACACATGGATTGGTGATGGCTCCCAAAGAAATGCCTTTGTTCATATTTGTGAGTCTCCTACACCTCCTTTAACTTATGTTTCACTCATGTTCAAATCTTTGTAATTGTATTTTATAACTTTGTTTAGCACAGTTCTTGTAGTGTTGTTTTGGATCCTTCATGGCTATGAGTTTTGAGTCTAACAACATCAAAGACTCGCACCTCGGCCTCATTGAGGTTCCTATATTATTTGCTCCCTCCGTGAAGAATCTAAAATGACAAATTAAATCATGCATTGCATACATGACATATGGCCAAGTCTACCCCATTGTGTTTTGGACTAGCAATAGTGTTTTGTTTTGTTTGGTTTGGGGAAAACTTGCTCATAGGCAACCCGAGTCAATTCAAATTAGCTCTCCGAACAATAGAAAGCATGCATCACTTAGCGTAGTTTAGCTTAGTTTGCATCACTTGTATATATTTATCATATAGACTTGCATTGTTAGAGCATTCATGCATTCATGCATTCGCATTTTGCATTTCCTTTACCCACTTTTGTACATTTAGGACAGTGTCCAAAATAAATGTGGGGATGTGAATTATCGTCCCAAAACTCATAAAAAATTGAAAAACTTTGAAAAATCTAAACATGCTCTTTCTTTTTCATAAAAATAAAACTCTAAAAATTTCAAAAATTTCAAAAACCAACAACATAACTTTGATTTGTAGTGTATAACAATAGAATTGTATATACTTGTGTTTGTTACTCTTTTCACATAGGGATTATACCACAATCGAGACATCCTTAAGGGATGCATGAAGAGCTGCATGGTATGATCGTTTTATTCTCTTATCCCTAGTCTTTTTATGTTAATGACAATGTGGTGAATTTTTGCATTGCGGCTTTGTTGTTATGTGATGTTAGGAGATGCATTTAAATTACTTGCCATATAGTTTGTTAGAGTATTTGTATTAGCTTGTATATTTGAAGTTGCATCAAGAAATATATCTTGCATTTAGATAGAAATTTTGTGAAAATACCTAAGTGGGAAGCTTGACAAGTGTATATAAGGCCCTAGATACTTTTTCTCCTTCAGACTTTGTTTGCTAGAATACATACAAAACACCCTAGGTGTGTCATACTAGTATGTTTTGTTCCATGAGCTAAGGTCTAGTCAAGGGTTTACATGTGAGTCACCTTATCCAACCCTATGATGTGATTTGGACTCGATTAACTTGTCCGCAACCCAAAAATACTTTTCATGAATAAGTTTATAATGCTCATTTCATAGTTTTTGTTGTGAAGAAATTTTAATTGCCAAGTAAACCTCAAATTGTATTGAAATGTTGAAATGTCACAAAGTGTGTTGTTTTTGATGGAGGCGTACAACTTAGATATGCTTTGGAGAGGGATCCATTGAATTAGGCCGCCATATGGTTGTGAATTCAACCACCCAAAGACAGAGTGGCTATCACCCCAGAAAAGCTACTGTCTAGAGGTTAACCGGTTGCCTAATAAGTGATTGGCAAAAGCAAAAGACGTTAGCAAGTGAGGGACAAACCCCATCTTGAGTTTTGAAATGTGAAAGTTGAAATAAGGTTAAGTTTTGAATGATAGTCAAATCCACTTTTTTTTAAATAATTGAGGATTTCATTCCCAAAAACTTTTTGTTATGCCACCTTGTTAAGCTTGGGACGATCCTTGGCCTTTACACTTGTATAGAATATGAGACTTTCACATGCCACTAACATCATAGGGATTATCCTTCCATCCCATCCGATCGACCTTGACGAAAGCATTTAGCGATTGTGGACAAAAGTAGCCTAGTTTGAAACCAGTTGAAGGTGACTTGTTTCTATCCTCTTAGACTTAGTAACTTAGATAAATAGTATCTATGATGGAGTGTGTGCCCTTGTATCGCTTCCCATTTAGTTAATTTCCGTCACTTAGATGAGGAAAGTGGCTATTCTTTTCTAGATGCATCCTTTGTTTTGATTATGTGCATTATGTAGGATGCATCGCCATTTTGGCAAGCCCCACATTGCCTTGCAAGAAGGCATACTACCTTATGGATTTCTTGTTGTGAGTTGAAAGGGTGGAGCGAGACCCGCTATTGTCTCACATCGGCTATGTTATTAGATTAGTTAAATAAAGGTCTTAGTTTTAGTCACCACTTTACTCGGGAAGAGCAAAAGTTCGGTTAGGGGATATTTGATGTGACTCGTATTTAGGCACACTTAGTCCCCTAAGTAGCCTCGTTCTACATGCTTTTATGTATGCATTAGGGTCATTTTTTAGCTTTAGCTACCTATTTGCCATTCTATGAGGTTTTGGTACTTTTGGTAGGATAAGAGTGCCAACCTTGCATTCTCGGAGCATTTCCGAGCTAAATTAATCGCACTTAATGAACAAGCAACAAGAAGGGACCGAGACTAAAGACCATAGTATATAGAAGAAGTAATTGGGCAACAAAGGAGAGGCCCCAAGAGTCCTAGAGAGTCCCCACGAATTGTGGGGAAGCAAGGCCAAGAAGCAAAGGTGTTGAAAGATAACTCGTGCGAGCTCGGCCAGACTCGTGCGAGTTCTAGCCCAACTCGTGCGAGTTCAATAGGACTTGTGCGAGTTCCCTAGTAGGATGCTTTTTCGTTCAGTGCAAGGACTCCCACGAGTTGCTCTAGCTCTAGCACTTCCTTGGATTTTCTAAAGGGGCCTGACTGTCATTTATGTAATACATCAGATTTCTGGTCCTAGGCTACTCGGCCGAGTACGGGGTACTCGACCGAGTAGGTGGTGTGGTGGTTCTGTCGGGCTTCTGGTTTATGTGAACTCGAGCGAGAATGATGGAACTTGATCGAGTGTGGCTTACTCGATCATGTTTAAAGTAACACTGGAAGCATATATAATCATGTTTAAACACTTTTATTATTTGCGTAAATACTTTTCACAAAAGAGACAACGACATCACTGTTGGAGAAAAGTGTCCCCGACAATAATGCGATCACAAATTGTCGATCAT